>MJUU01052440.1:0-18159 GCA_002080025.1 Modiolus philippinarum
TTTAGCAAACGGCAACGAGATCCTACGAGATACAACGAGAAGCGTCAACCGCCATATTGTTTTTCTTTACAATATCGAAGCGGGAAAGAAGTGTTTCGTTACAAATTTGAGAATTATACAGATAAATTTTATATTGTTTTATTCCGGCGAGTTTTAAAATCATATTCGTAGTTAGTTAGTATTCGAAAAAGTATAACTATGTTGAAATAGCGTCGTAGATCGCGCGAATAGCTTGTTCAAACATTGACGACAAATGGAGATAATTTTCTGATTTTTTGCATCATAAAACTTTTCGCTGGACATGGTTTTTTGTGTGTTGATACTTGTAAAAGGTAGTAAAGGTATTGTTATTTCAGTAATCATCCTTCGTTTTTACGCATTTTTGTTATTTTTTTGTTGGTAAACCTCTACTCGAAGATGGTCTTTGAAATTCATTTTCGTGGTATGTCAGAGTTGCCTCAAAAAACTTTTTGCTGGAAATGATTTTTTATGTATTGATACTTGTAAAATGTAGTAAATTTATTATCAATTTGATAATCACCCATCGTTTTTACATATTTTGTGATTTTTGTCAGTTAACCTCGATTCAAAGATGGACTTGAAATATTCATTTTCGTGTCCAATATAAAGTCCCAAATGAAATGTCAAAGTTGCATCAAAACACTTTTTGCTCTAAGTGATTTTTAATGTGTTGATACTTGTAAAATGTAGTAAAGGTATTGTCAAATCGGTAATCACCCTCCGTTTTTACATATTTTTGGGAATTTTTGTTAGTTAACCTCGGAGTCGTGAGTCGAAGATGGTCTTTGAAATGCAATTCGTATCTAAAGATTGCAGCATAAAACTTTGCTGGAAATGATTTTTTTTTTTTGTATAGATGCATGTAAAAGGTACAAAAGATGTTGTCATTTCGCTATTCTATCTTCATTTTTACATATTTTTGTAATTTTCAATGTTTCCTTTGGCTATCGTGTCACTTTTTGTAATCTTTTTAATTCCCGTTAGTGGCCGCGATATGATATGAGATTTCGCGTAGTTTCTAATCTCTGTGTTTTATACGTCTCTGGTTCATCCCGGGGGTTCATCAATCATATCATTGCAGTATTTATTTGTCTTAGAATTAACGTGTCTCATAAATCTTCTTTTGTTTTTGCAATGTTTTAAACGTTAAACAGGCTTCCTGGTTGGCATTTTAATTAGACGTCTAAATATAGATCATTACAAATGAGGCACACTCGAGGGAAAATTTCAACACAATTTGTCAAAAATTAATAACTCCTTTTAAAATATGTGATAGTTATTAAAATATTATAGCTAAGGTTTATTGAATGAAGAACTGATATGAAGATCTCCACAAATCGATGAAAAGTCCCAATTTATTAAAACTGTGTCAAAAATTTATAAAACGCCATGCACGTGACGCACAGGCACTTGTTTCTATCAATGGGGGGGTCGACCAATATGTAAAAGTAGACATATTGGTCGACCCCCCCATTGATAGAAACAAGTGCCTGTGACGTGACGCCATGTTGTTTACTTGAGAGGCTGAATGAACTAATTGACCTGGTCAATCAGACCTTATCTGTATGCTTATTTACAATGAAATGCCTTTGAAATGAGTGATTAGCATGTCTACACAGGTATTTACTTCCCAATTTTTGTGAATATTTTTATGAATGTACAGTTCATTTTTACAAAACATGTCTGGTTGCCTCCCCCTTATTTTTCATGTTTGCTATTTTTATTTTTTTTTATCAATACTGTGATATGAAAATAATCCTCAGAAATTACTTTTTACATAAAATATTATAATCAAAATAAAAAAACAAAAACAAAAATGTTTTGACCTTATTTGCTTTTAGTTTTACAAAATATTGCTCTACTTACAAACCATATTGACTGCATTACATAATATTATATAATTAAAAGTAGAGTAAAGTTTGTGACTTTACTTGTGACTTTTAAAGAAAGCTACATAACCCAAATACCTGGAACTTATGAGATGCATGCTGTTTGTTCATAATACATTTTGTACTTGTGCCTAACAGACTTAATGTTCCAGATGGAATAAATATTATGCCAATGTTTATAATATTTGTTCCAAAGGAACTTTTGAAATGAGGAACAAATATATGTTGACAACTGTCTATGATGAGGCAGTCAAAAACAGTATTTCTGTTGAAAAACTGATTTTATCATGGTGACGACGCGAAACAAGGTGAAGCTCTTACGCATACCCTTGCGACGCGGCGCGTTGTAATCATGAATCCCACACCCACCATCCATTAAAAAAATTCTGGGGAAAACACTGAGTCTACCATATGGCTTTTGACCTTGACCTCAATTTCATGGTCTAGTGAACAAAGTTGAGTGTTTCTGATTATAATAGTTTCTTAATTACTGTAAGTGGAATGGTAATAATATTTGGATTGTAGGTTGCTTTTGAGTAGTATATGACTGTTTTAGTGACAAGCAGAGACGGGCGAGACATCTATTAGGGTCCACTCTTGTTCTAAATATGTCAAATCTTTATTTTTCATCAGATTTCGATGTTTTTTTGTTTTTTTTTTATTTCTATGGATGTAAAGTGTTAGTTGATACAGTACAGCCAGAGACTTACCATGATAAATCACTGTGATAGACATATCACTCTAAATTTTTTAATGAATATATCTTTTTTCCTGATTGATCTATCCACATAATTTCTTTTGCATATCAAGTGGAAGAATGCATCACTCTAAATGCAAAAGAAAGCATGTTAATAGAGCAAACAGGAAATAAAATATACACATTTCCCTAAGCAGAGTGATACGTCTATCACAGTGATTTATCACAGTAAGTCTCTGGCTGTACTGTAGTAACATATTTTGCATAGCTCATACAGTTTTTTTTTATCAATAAGTGATCAAAAGGGTTGATTTTTTCCGTAGTTTGTTTCCAGCTAATAACTGTGTCAAGCTTCTTTTTGTGTCCATCTAATTATTGTGTCAAGCTCTTTACTATGTCCACATTCACTTTGAACTACTTTTGTTGAAATTTCAGTGCTCGACATGCTGCAGTCATATCATGCTGCGCTCGGCGTAGCCCTTTATTTTTGGTTATGAAAATAAATAAAATTAAATAAATGGATGTTCATAAATTGTTTGTTTTGTCATTTCCTTTTCAAAACAATTTATAATATTGTTCAGCCTTGGGAATCTCAGTTAAACTGTTGTTACAACTCATTAACTGGTGTAATTATTTAATCAATCCAGGGAAGCCATAATGATGTCAACAAGCTGTCTTGATGGCTTGGCATGTCCAGGTGTTATTCATTATATTAGGTCCAATTTTATCTCCAAGCTGTGATCCATTTCATTGACACAAATATTTAATTTCCCATAAAAATAATTCATTCAAAAGATTGAAGTAATAAAATTATGACAGCACACGTTAATTTCCCGATTGCCAGAATTTTCCTCGCCACGTTTTTACCTATACGCATGTGCAAACATTAAGTGTAAGAGTTATAATTGTTCTTTGTACAGATGTACAGGTACGATAAGCAAATCCTTGTATCAGTTAAGCCAATAAGGATGGATAATTGATGTCCCTAATTGTTAAATATTAATCAAATGCTTTAAATACTGCAGAAACTGTCTTCAAAAATAAAAACATGAAATATTCAGTCAGAAATGCAACCCTGAAGAACCATAACTGATTCATAGTTGTTCCGACTTTCATCGTAATTATAACCCAACATCCTGCTTTGCGAGTGTGCAAAAACACAAAACAATAAACAACATTAACTGTATTTTATTGTAATATTGAGATTTGAAATGATTTAACAGCAATATCAGGAACAAAAAAATCAGGTCATAGAATCTTCTGGCATACCAATCAGACGTCTGTACTAATTTTTTCAGGCGAAAAAAATTTTGATTTGATATCAGATAGGTTGAAACGGCAGAACGGTCGAGCCCACGATTTTTTGGAAAAACAATATCTACCTTTAGGCCATAAAATACGGTAATAGAATTTCCGTATTCACCCTAGAGCTTTTTGAAATTTTCTGATAATTTACTTTACAACTACATGTATGTGTCTACTATTTAACAAAAAAAACCCAAAAAAACAAAAACAAAAAAAAAACATGACAATTTGCTAAAACATCAGTCTCCATTGAGTAAAATCAGGTGTCAAGAGATGGTCACAGGCCAGAATGCAGGATTTTTCTTTATTTACCAGAGTTTTTTATCCCCACACTTTCGAAGAAAGTTCGGGGATAATGTAATACCCTCCGTCTGTCCGTCCATCCGTCCGTCACACTTTTCTTGTGACTCATACTCCTCCTATATTTTTGGATTTAGGGATTAAATTTTGTTGTAGAATTGTTGCATATAGCTATAGTCTGCAGATGTGCAATAAACTTTCGGATTTTCGATATTTGTCTTGGTGCAAACAAGAGGCCCCATGATGTTAATTTTAACAAAGACCCAAAGATGTGGATTAGCAACATGTGGTATGTGACGCAAACTCCTCCTACATTTCTGGATTTAGGGATCAAATCTTTATGCAGAATTGTTGCATATAGTCTATAGATTTGCAATAAGCTTTTGGAATTTTGGTTCCGGTTCCAACTTTGGTAAATTTCCTGAAAATGCCAAAGACACATATTTTTTTTTTTAATTTTGGCATATTATCTTATATTCTGACAAGTGTTTGGTAAAAAACAAAATTCTGAAAACTTAGGATTCTGAGAGGCGGTTCCAACTTTGGTAAATTTCCTGAAAGTCTCAAAGACCACTTATTTTTTGGAATTCTACCTAGCAACCATACTTAAAATGTTAGTGTAGTTTAGGACGAAAATTTTCATAAATTTGAATTCAAAAATGTTTGATTCCAATTTTGGTAAATTTCCTGAAAGTCTCAAAGACTACTTATTTTTTGGAATTCTACCTTGCAACCATGCTTAAAATGTTTGTGTAGTTTAGGATGAACATTTTCATAAATTGGATTTAAAAATATTTGATTCCAATTTTGGTAAATTTCCTGAAAGTCTCAGAGACCACTTTTTTTTGGAATTCTACTTAGCAACCATACTTGAAATGTTTGTGTAGTTTAGGACGAACATTTTCATAAATTGGATTCCAAAAATGTTTGATTCCAATTTGGTAAATTTCCTGAAAGTCTTATGGACCTCTTATTTTTTGGAATTCTACCTAGCAACCATACTTAAATTGTTTGTTTAGTTTAGGAAAAGCATTTTTATCAACTAGATTTCAAAAATATTGATTCCAATCTTGGCAAATTTCCTGAAAGTCTCAAAGACCACTTATTTTTGGAATTCTACTTAGCAACCATATATCCTAGAATTCTTTTAGTAACAATAATGACTATCAATAGATAGATTTAAAAAATAATGAAAAAAAATTATGCCCAGGGTGTATAACAACTGTTTTCTGTGTCAAACAGGGAGTGCGGGGATAGCTGTAGTTTCCGACAACATCTAGTTTTTAATTTACTGATAGTTTGGTCTGCTATTAAGAAAAAAGACTATTTATTATCACATTATCTTGCATTCTGGTCACCTACCGACACCTAAGTTCACCCAATCATTGTAAACTTAGGTACCAGGCGATGGCTAGAACCCAGGATTTCACATCATTTACCCACAGAATTTTTTTTTTTTTAATTTCTGATAATTTTATAGACAACTGGTACATTTCTGTTTCTTTGAAAAAAATATGAAAATTTACCCCCCCCCCCCTTACCCCCCAAAAAAAATCAGAGTTTTCACAGAGTGAACTCAGTTGCCAGGAGATGGACAAAAATTTAGGATTTTGCACCGTTTTTTATCAAGAGCTTTTTTTGGAAAAAAAAAAATACAAAATTAATAAAAAATCAAGGTTTTCATTGAGTGAACTTAAGTGCCAGGAGATTGCCAGAATGCAGGATTTTTTATTATTTACCCCAGACCCCCGGCCGCAAGGGCCACCTCGCTACGCAAAGTGGGAGGCTCGCTTCGCGAGCCTGTGGTTTATTCTCCTGTAACTTTGAACAATTCTCCTGCTACTTCAAAACTTAATGACATCCCTGCCACGACTTCGAGATCCAAAGGCAGCGCTCTAACCAATTGAGCCAAAGAAGATCTTCCCTAACTCAACGAGTTAGGCTACCCTTAAACCTCAGTTACACTACACCCCTCCCCCTTTTCTCTTTTGGGGAGTGTGACCATCATGCTGAGTATCACAGGTTCTTGCTACTGGAAACATCCTGATGACACATGAGTGGCATATGGCTCACTCACCGAGTGGAATGTGACCTCACTCGAAACCTCTCTGCCTTCATCTCTCAACTATTTACATATATATACATCAACACAGTCATGTGTCACCTTGTGTGACTGAACTGGCAGATTTTCACCTTAGGATACCCAATTTCTACCAGTAGTAAGTGCTCGCAGCGCCAATGTTATGAAATAACAATTATGGTCAAATCACATGGCACTGGTGGGGACGGAACCCACGACATCAAGATCAAAAGGCAGCACTCTAACCAATTGAGCCAAAGAAGATCTTCCCTAACTAAACAAGTTAGGCTACCCTTAAATCTCAGTTATAATTACACTACAGTGTTCTAGCCAGCATTCGAAAAAGGTACAATGTAAGATTTTAATCTAATCCCTTATTATGGATAAATTTCAAAGCCAGAGATGTCTTTTGATATATTGTCTGCCTCCAAGTCCCTTATCAACCATGTATAGTTCTATTAGGAATAATTATTCCATGTACCTCCACCTTGTTCCTGGTAAAATAATGGTTGAAGTTGGAAATGTACATTGTACAATATTGGTAATTGTGGAAAATGTGTCAAAGGAGGACATACATTTGTATTTTCCTTCAAGAATCTGTAAAAATATTGAATTGGACTGGTATGGAAGTTACAGCTCTTTCCAATTTTGGTTTTCGAGATTCTTTTTTTATGCCATCTTGTTTTTCATAAGGTTTGATCACGTTATCCATATATTTAGCCAGAACTACACATTTACATGATATATGCACAATTGATTAGGGATTCAGAGGCAGGCAATATAAAAACATTACTGGCCTTGAATCCCAAAAGGGATTAGGTGCTAATCTTAATAAATGGGCACTTTTAATACGTAAGTAAAATCTGACAAAGGGCACTTTGATACAACAAAAATGTTAGTAAATTGCATTTTAAAGGGCATCATTATCCTGTACTGATTGCATGAATTGATGACTTCTGAGTATCTGGAGTTACCTCCCCTGATTAGAAATAAGAGCTCTCTATTGTAATTTTTAACATCAATATAACTGGAGGGTTGCAGATACAAAATGTAAATGCTATAACTTCAGATTGAAGAAAGTCTGGGTCAAATCACTTGTATATTATATTGATACCACCTCTGGGTATAATCCAAGATACTTTTCGGGACAGGCACCTGTACAGGTAAGCTGCAAGTAATTTTTGAATGCTCTAGCTATAGATATAGGAGATCACAGAGTGTCGCGTTTACTTGATAACAATCTACAAAATTTACCAAAAAGTAGTTCACAAATAGTCAAGGGTTATAGACAATATTTATTCACACAAACTCAAAATGGTTATGGCATGCATACATTAAGTACATTTTTGTACCATGATCTGACAGATATTTCACTACTAGATTTGATCAAGGTTTGTGTCTTTGGATCGTTATTGAAATAAGCTTTTGGTAGTCTGGCAATGAATCTGATAGAGCTTTACAATTTTTGTGCTATAAGGGACCAAAACCTTGTTTTTATGAAGTAACAAAAATTTTTGTTTTAAGTACGGATTTAAGTATGGATTCTAGAAATAATGGTTTGTTAGTCTGACCATGAATTACCCATATTACACTTCGAATTTTTATACCCCCCGCAAACAAAGTTTGAGGGTATATAGGAATCACCCTGTCTGTTTGTCCGTCTGTCCATCCGTCTGTCTGTGTGTCCACACTTCTTGTTAGCGCAACTCCTCTTACACCACTTGAAGGATTTTGATGAAACTTTACACAAAGGAAGGACACTTTATGGAGATGTTTATGAAGGAATATAATTATTGTCCGAAACCAGGAAGGGGAGATAATTTGACTTTGACTATTTGTTGATTCCCTATGTATGGGTTACATCGTAAGCGCAAATCCTCTTGAACCACTTGAAGGATTTTGATGAAACTTTACACAAAGGAAGGACACTATATGGAGATGTGCATGAAGGAATAAAATTATTGTCTGACACCTGTAAGGGGAGATAATTTGACTTTGACTTTTCGTTGTTTCCCTATGTATGGGTTACCTTGTAAGCACAACTCCTCTTAAACCACTGGAAGGCTTTTGATGAAACTTTACACAAAGGAAGAACAATATATGGAGATGTGCATGAAGGAAAATAATTATATATCTGGAACCAGGAAGACGAGATAATTTGACTTGGACTTTCGTTGATTCCTTCTGCAATGATTTTTTTTTTGGACTTGGAAATTTATCAAAGAAATAATTCAAAGAATAGATAAAATCAAACTGTGGGAGAAAAACATTTTTTTTCATTGTAATTCTCTTGAAAAGTTGTTTTCAAAGTGTTGTAATGAAATTTCTCTAACACTTTTGTTTTTTCATATTTAATGTCAAAGAGGGGAAAGAAAGGTGAATTTTATATTTGTCTGATTTGACAGAGTATTTTCATTGGAACCTTTGTGAAATGTTCTTTCTTGAAGATTATATTATTGTGTTCATACTTATAATGTGTCCACACCCACTTAGATTTGCACTTACAATATCGATTTAGGGTTCAATGAGCGGGGGGTATATTTGGCTGCCATTCGGCGACAGATCTTGTTTTAACTAAAAAGGGCCATATCATGTTCTAAAAAATCTATTTGTAATTTTATTTTTTCCATCGGATTTTAACTGGGTTTCTGTCTTTGGTTTCTTCTTTAAGAAAGCTTTTAGTAGTTTGTCAACATATTTAACATACCTCTTAACATTTCAGAGCTATAACAGGTAGAGTGGCCAAAGTCTTGTTTGTACAAAGAATCTCAAATTTTTACTTTTTTGGGGATTTTACATGTTTGAACAGGGTTTGATTTATTGGATTCTTAAGGTGGCTCACTTCTCACTTTTTAAACGACCACAAAAATTTTTGCGGTCATATATTGGTATGGTGCTGTCGTTGTCATCGTCTGTAGACAACTTTTGTTTAATTATTGTCAATAACTTAAGTTCTAGTTTGTCAATTCTTATGAAATTTTAACATAATGTTCCTTGTTACAAAAGGAAGGCATGGATCACTTTTGGTCAAGGTTAATTCCTCACCTGGTATGATTTCGGTGAAAGTCCAATAACTCCCTCAAAAAGTATTGATCAAGGCTGATTTTCAAAGTTGACCAAGCTATTTGTGGTATAAACATTTGGTAAAAATTTCTTGAAAATCCGTCAAAATTTGTATGCATGAGAGCACTTACAAGGTCAATTTTTGGATAAAACGGAGTCATGATTTCGGTCAAAGTTCCATAACTCTGTCAAAAAGTATCGACCCAGGCTGCTTTTCGAACTTGACCAAGGTATTAGTGACATAAACATTTGGTATAAATTTCATGAAAATCTGTTGACATTTGTAGGCATGAGAGGGCTTACAAGAAAGTGTGACGGACGGACGCACTGACGCCCAGCATTTCTATGTCCCTGCTCCGTGTTGCAGCAGGGGACATCCCTGCTCTGCGTTGCAGCGGGGGACAAAAAGACCTGTATAGTGGTAGCCATAGGCCACCTGATGAGTACTTTAACAAGTAAAGAACAGGATATAAATTCCATTCTAGTCAATTGACAAGTATTTGCCCAATTTACATTCATAAGACATTGTTTTGAAAATCTACAAAGAGATTAATTTAAGGGCTTTATAATAGCATATAAATAGAGGAGTTGCCTAGTATTACATGTTTTCTTCAAACTATGCTAGGTACAGTGTTACTGTATAAATTCCAGGGTGGTCAATTCAATTGACCAGTAAATGCCAGTATTTGCCAGTAAATGCCGGTATTTACCGGCGGCATGGAAAATACTAAAAAATGCCGGTATTTTGCCAACATTGCTTTTGGTTATTATGGCCCCACCCATTTATGAAAAAGGGACAAAAAGTGTTAAATTGGATGTTTTCACATATGTGGCTGTAGATTGTTTATTATTTATCAGATTTTGATGGGGTTTCTTTCAGTGTGCTCCTTAGGAGTGTGCTCCTTAGGAGTGTGCTCCTTACATTGCATGTACCGTTCATGCCAAAAATTTTATTTTTGTATTTTTAGTCCCGATTTTGATGCAGTTTTTTGCAATGGATTCCTTTTGAAAAATTAACAAAGCACTGCACCTTCAGATTTTTAGCTCACCTGGCCTAAAAGGCCATCTGAATTTTTGCCATCACTATGGTCAGTCATTCGTCTGTCTATCAACCATTTCAAAAATCTTCTCCTCTGAAACCGCTGGGCCAAATGTTACCAAACTTCACTTGAATCATCACCAGGGTATGGCTTCTCAAAATTGTGTTCGATTAGGGGGCTGGTCAAACAACATGGCCGCCATTGCTAAAAATAGAACATAGGGGTAAATTGCAGTTTTTGGCAAATACAAAAAAAAAATGTAACTTGAAAACAGTTACAGATATCAAAAATCTGACATGGAGTAAAAGTGATCATCATAGCAAGATGTACCTGCCCTGCAATTTTGATGAAAATCCGAAAACCTGTCTTGGAGTTATTGCCCTTTTTCCGTAAAATTTTCAAAATTTGTGCATTTCTTATTTTTTATTTCAAAAAGAGTAACAGATAGAGGTCAAGTGTATATTGCAAAAAAGGTTCAGCATATCAAGATCTACAAACCCTGAAATTTTGAAGAAAATCCAAAAATCCTTGTAGGAGTTATTGCCCTTTTTTCAATTGCACGGAATTTTCATCTTTTATTTCCAAAACTATAGAAGATGAAGGTTAAGTGTAAATTGATAAAATGTTTTCCATGCAGTGTTGATTTTAAAACTGGTGTTTAAAATCGTTTATTGACCACCATTTTCAAAATGGCTGCCAAAAAGGTGGGAAAACATTGTTCGATTTCATTGAAATTTGTTTTCCAAATAGATATTGATGTAGCGACTTCAAAACCGGTGTTGAAAAGTGTTCGTTGACTGCCATTTTCAAAATAGCCGCCAAAAAAGGCAGGAAAATGCAACATTGTCTGATTTCAATGAAATTTGGTTTCCAAAAAGGTATTGATGTCGCAACTTCAAAACTGATGTTAAAAATTATTCATTTACCCCCATTTTCAAAATGGCCGCCAAAAAAAGGGGGGAAAATTCAACATGTCTGATTTGAATAAAATTTGGTATCCAAGTGGATATTGATGTTGCAACTTCAAAACAGATCCTGAAAATTGTTCGTTGACTGCCATTTTCCAAATGGCTGCCAAAAAAATTCAACATTGTTCGATTTCAATGAAATTTGGTTTCCAAAAAGGTATTGATGTCCCAAATTCAATACTGATGTTAAAAATTATTCATTGACCCCCATTTTCAAAATGGCCACCAAAAAAAGGCGGGAAAATTCAACATTGTCCGATTTCAATAAAATTTGGTATCAAAGTGGATATTTATGTCACTACTTCAAAACTGGTGTTGAAAATTGTTCATTGACCGCCATTTTCAAAACAGCCGCCAAAAAAGGCGGGAATATTCAACATTGTCTGATTTCAATGAAATTTGGTTTGCAAATAGGTATTGATGTAGCAACTTCAAAACTGATGTTAAAATTTGTTCACTTACAGCCATTTTCAGAATGGCTGAAAAAGAAGGCAGGAAAATTCAAAATTGTCTACTTTCAATGAAATTTGGTTTCCAGGTGGATATTGATGTTGCAACTTCAAAACCGGTGTTGAAAATTGTTAGTTGACTGCCATTTTCAAAATGGATGCCATAAAAGGTGGGAAAATTCAACATTGTCTGATTTAAATGAAATTTGGTTTCCAAATAGATATTGATGTTGGGACTTCAAAACCGGAATTGAAAATTGTTTGTTGAGTGCCATTTTCAAAATGGCCACAAAAAAGGTGGGAAAATTCAACATAGTCTGATTTCAATAAAATTTGGTTTCCAAATAGATATTGATGTCGTAACTTAAAAATATGGTGTTGAAAATTGTCTTTGACTGCCATTTACAAAATGATGTCTCAACTTCAAACTTGTGTCGAAAGTGGTCCTTAGCAAGAATGTTTTTGTCAAAAAAGCCCAACAAAGAAATATTGAAAAACTAATTTTTAGGGAATGAAGTTCAACTGTATAACTTACATGTTAGCTTGATAGTGGCAACTGAAAGCCAGGTGAATGATACAGGCACCTGGGAGCCTCTGGTTGATAACTTGTTTCCTTTCTGAGCTATGAGGGGCCAAATGGGGCCAAAATTGCAAACATGCAGATTACCTGAAATATTTTTCATCGGATTTCATTGGGATTTTTTTCTTTATCTTCCTCTCGTTGTAAGCTTTCAGAATTATCATGATTATGCAATGGATTTGATGTTACTCTTACTGTTTCCGTGCTATAATGGGTCAAAATTGCAATTTTGAAAAATATGTTAAATCTTTATTTTTCATAGATTTAGATGGGATTTTTGTTGTAAGATTTAGTTGGTAGTCACCAGATATTGCTTAGCTTTTACCTTTTCCAATCAATAAGGGATCAAAAGGGCTGGTTTTTATAGGCGTGCAAAGTATGACGATGGCGACGGCATTAACTTTTACTAAATACAGGATATTTTGAAAACCCTTTGATGTAGGAACATCATATTTGGTCAAGTAGTAGTACTAATCAAGTGCTACCTGACGGACATCAAGGCATGTGACGTTGACCTCAATTGCACGGTCCAGTGGTAGGTTGATAATATTTGTTATGTAGGTTGGTCTTGGGTAGTACATGTCAGTCTTGCATATGACTTTTGTCTTTGACCTCAATTTCACGGTCTAGTGGCCACGTAAAGTTTCTCTGCTTAAGTCCATATCTCAATAACTAGAAGTGGTAGAATGATAATATTTGATATGTAGGTTGGTCTTGGGTAGTACATGTCAGTCTGGCATATGACTTTTGTCCTTGACCTCAATTTTATGGTCTAGTTGTCATGTTAAGTTTCTCTGCTTAAGTCCATTTCTCAATAATTAGAACTGGTAGGTTGATAATATTTAGCATGTAGGTTGGTCTTGGGTAGTACATGTCAGTCTGGCATATGACTTTTGTCCTTGACATCAATTTCACGATCTAGTGGCCACGTTAAGTTTCACTGCTTAAGTCCATATCTCAATAACTAGAAGTGGTAGGTTGATAATATTTGGTATGTAGGTTAGTCTTGGGTAGTACATGTCAGTCTGGCATATGACTTTTGTTCTTGACCTCAATTTCACGGTCTAGTGGCCACATTAAGTTTCTCTGCTTAAGTCCATATCTCAATAGCTAGAAGTGGTAGGTTGATAATATTTGGTATGTAGGTTGGTCTTGGGAAGTACATGTCAATCTGGCATATGACTTTTGTCCTTGACCTCAATTTCACGGTCTAGTGGCCACGTTAAGTTTCACTGCTTAAGTCCATATCTCAATAACTAGAAGTGGTAGGTTGATAATATTTGGTATGTAGGTTGGTCTTTGGAAGTACATGTCAATCTGGCATATGACTTTTGTCCTTGACCTCAATTTCACGGTCTATTGGCCATGTTAAGTTTCTCTGCTTAAGTCCATATCTCAATAACAAAAGTGGTAGGTTGACAATATTTGGTATGTAGGTTGGTCTTGGGAAGTACATGTCAGTCTGGCATATGACTTTTGTCCTTAACCTCAATTTCATGGTCTAGTGGCCATGTTAAGTTTCTCTGCTTAAGTCCATTTCTCAATAACTATTAGAGATAGTTTGATAATATTTAATTTGTAGGTTGGTCTTGTGTAGTACATGTCAGTCTGGCATATGACTTTTGTCCTTGACCTCAATTTTATGGTCTAATGGCCATGTTAAGATTGCCTTATTAAGTGCATTTCTCAATAACTGTAAATAGTAGGTCTATAATGATATTTTGTATGTAGGTTGCAATTGGTCTTGGGTAGTACCTGTCAGACTGGCATGTTACTTTTGTTTTTGACCTCAATTTTATGGTCTAGTGAACATGTTAAGTTTCTCATTATCTCTTAGTGGTAGGTCAATGATATTTTGCATGTTGGTTGGTCTTGGACAGTGCTTGACAATCTGCCATATGTCTTATGCCTGTGACCTCAATTTCATGGTCTAGCGAGCATGTCTGATGTATTAATGGTAGGTCAATGATATTTTATGTTGTTTGGTCTTTTGAAGTACATAATGGTCGCTATATGGCTTTTGTCAGTGACTTAAATTCCACAGTCTAGTGAGCATTCAGTCACTTGGATTTCACATAATTTAGAATCCAAGCAGGGACGGGCGAGACATCTATTAGGGTCTTCACTTGTTATTTTTTCTTTGGATTCCTCTTATTCTAAGCTTTCAGAAGTATCTTGACAAATTTGGCATATCTCTTACTGTTTTTGAGCTATAAGGGGTCAAAGGGGCCAAATTCTCAATTTTTCAAAATATGGTAAATTTTTTTTTTTAATCGCATTTCATTGGGAATTTTTTTTTCTTTGGATTCATCTTCATGTAAGCTGTCAATAGTATGTCAATAGATTTGGCATAACTCATACAGTTCCTAGTTTGAAATTGTGTCAGATTTTGGAACTTCTCTGATTTTCTCCAGTTCAAACGCTTTAAAAAAAATTTGCACATGGAATCCTACTTTTTATTTCATGAATATTTGCTAGAGGTCAAATTAAGATATCTGACAAGTTTTCATAAAATCCTTGATATAACTTTCTAGCTTTTAGAAAAAAAAAATAGTCCTAATGTTAAACTAAGGGAATATCCAGAGAAATCCATTTCCCGTCAAATTTTTCAATGTTTTGTATCTCCATTAAAGCACACGGACCTATATATTTCTTGTTACCATTTCATTTAGTCTAAAATGCTAAATAAATTAAAAAAAGGTTTCAAGAAATCCTTAATATAAAAAACATCAGGAGTGAACACCCTTAAATACCTAACAAGGCTATGATTATCTGATAATTAACATATGGGACAGAATGAAAAATAGAATATTACCACCTTCAGTCTGCCATTTTTTACATGTCTGTTAGGTACAAAGAAAATCTACTTATCAAGTATACTTGGGCTATATATATATATCTAATAGTAGGTAGTTGTTCTTACTGGTATACATAATTTTTGCAAGTTTCCCAAAATCACATCTCTAAGAATTTACAATGCATGAAGGCAGTATTCAAAGGAGTAAAATTTACACTAAACTGAATTTGTTATTTTTTTACAGGTTTGATGAGAAAGAAATGGTTTCTGGGGTAAACAACCCTAAATCTTCTGTACAGAGAGGTATACGACAGTCAATATTAGACAATTATCCAGCTATAGAATCTTATCTAGATACTATTATACCAAAGAAAGGAGATTTAAAAATTGTTAAATGGTAGGTTAAATTGTTTATTTGTTACCACTTATCATGGTCATGTTTATGGTGGCCATATTTGCTACTTGCAATATAAGGAGTATCTCCTTCATGCAAAGGTCTATCCTTAGCTGAATTTATTACTTCCAATTTAATGTGAGAACAATAAGAGAAACATAAGAAATATTCTGAGTTTATAGAAGAATATATAGAATTTGCTGAAAATTACACTTGATCTGCATAATTTAGTCCTGAACTGATGCAAACGGGTGGATATAATAATTATCATTTTTAGTATTCTTGAACTCGAACTTTGTTTTTTTAAGTTTTTTGGTAAAGGGAAGTAAGTCTGACTTACTGGTTTGCTGCAACATTACAGCAAGCTGAGGCAATAAATTGTAAAATCAAAAATTCTACCAGTCTCAGCTGCAGTAAGCACTTAGTTTTTGTCAGAAAAATTATTCAAGATCTTTCAGATAAAATTTTAAAGAAGAGAAAAGTAGTTTTGGATTATAAGAAAATATTCTCTATTCTTCCTATAATTAGTAAGGGCACTAAGGCTAAAAAATGCCAGTTTACAATTTTCATTAAATTCAGAATGACATCTCATTGTAATAAAATTTCGATTTATATTTTATATTGTAGCCATGAACATATAGAAATTTTGTATTTTATATTGTAGCCATAACATATAGAAATTTTGTATTTTATATTGTAGCCATGAACATATAGAGATTTTGTATTTTATATTGTAGCCATGAACATATAGAAATTTTAGCCAATGCTCAAGGAGAGCCTGTGTTTTTCAGACAGAGGGATGGACCATACATGCCAACTCTGAGGTTGTTACATAAATGTGAGTGCAATATTACATATATTTGAGTCATTTTTATAGGACCGCAAAAAATTTGTGGTCGTACAATGGTATTATGCTGTTGGCGTCGTCATTGTCGTCGTCGTCGTTGTCATCGACATTGTTGTCGTCTGTAGACACTTTTGTTTTTGGTCAATAACTCAAGTTCCAGTTGATCAATCTTTCTAAAATTTTAACACAGTGTTCCTTGGCACAACAGGAAGGCTTGGATGGGTTTTGGATTTTATGGCCCCTCCCGTTTCTAAAAAAGGGGACAAAAAGGGCAAAATTGGGTGTTTTCACATATTTTACAGTAGAATGTTTATTATTTATCGGATTTTGATGGGGTTTCTTTCAGTGTACTTCTTAGATCATTTCTCATCTGTAGTAAGCCAACAGATTTCATGTGGTATGTACTGTTTATGAAATAAATGGGTCCCAAAAGGGGCGAATTTCAAAAATTTTAATTTTTTTATTTTAAGTCAGATTTTGATGCAGTTTTTGGCAATGGATTCCTAATGAAAAACTAACTAGTGCTGCACTACCAGATTTCCTTTCCAAGGTATAAGGGGCTGAAAGGGCCAAAATTGCAAACATGCAGATAACCCAAAATTTTTATTTTTCATCAGATTTTGATGGGATTTTTTTCTTTGGATTCCTAATATTGTAAGCTTTCAGTAGTATGTCAACAGAATTGATGTGGCTCTTACCATTTCCGAGCTATAAGGGTCAAAGGGGCCAAATTTGCAATTATCAGAAATATGTGAAATCTTTTTTTTTCATCTGATTTGATAGGAGTTTTTTCTTTGGAAGCTTTCAGTAGTATGGCAATAGATTTTGCGTAGCTCTTGCGTTTTCCAAGCTATAAGGGGTCAAAGGGGCCAAATTGCAATATTTCTGAATATGTGAAATCTTTATTTTTCATTGGATTTCAATCTGAATTTTTCTTCGGATTTCTCTTAATGTAAGCTTTTAGTTGGTAGTCAACAGATTTTTCTTACCTCTTACGATATCCTACTTTTAAGGGATTAAAAGGGCTAATTTTGATTTTCCTAGTTTGTGTTAATTTATGTGTCAAGGTCCTTATTGTGTCCAGCAGTTTACTGTGTCCATATTCATTTTAGTTTACACTTGTTCAAATTTCAGTGGTCGACATGCTGCAGTCGTATCATGCTGCGCTCGGCGTAGCACTTTATTGTTCCATGTCTATATATCGCATAAAACTTTAGTAATATTCAAATGATATTACATCACAAATACAATATTAATGATGTACCAATTCATAAACAACTTTTTGACTCTGTCAGTAGTTTTACAGTGGAATACAAATTCAACAAAACTTTATAGGAATGATGTACTAAAGGTCATTTACAAAGATTGCTCATTTTATTCGGATTCGACAATAAAATATGGTCGCCAGCATGGAACTTGGTTTAACATTGGTCCTATTGGAAATTCACATTTTCATCTTCTCCTTTAAAACTACTGAAGCAAATTCAACCAAACTTTACAGGAGTGATGTATGTAAGGTCCTTTACGAAGATTGCTCATTTCGTTCCAATCTGACAAAAAAAATGGCCACGAGTGCGGAACTTAGGTTTAACATTGGACCCTGTGGAAAAAATCACATTTTCATCTTCTCTTCTGAAACCACTGAAGCAAATTCAACCATACTTTACAGGAATGATGAATGAAAGGTCCTTTACAAAGATTTCTCATTTCTTTCCGATCCGACAAAAAA
>MJUU01052440.1:23980-67154 GCA_002080025.1 Modiolus philippinarum
AGAAAATGCGAAAATCCCATATTTATGACCAAATGTATATTCATCTCGACAATTTGTACATATACCTATGCATATTGGTATTCATAATCTTTTATCCAAAGTGACAATGGGAACAGAAGTTGTTTTCAGGGTTTGTCTATTTGTTGGGCGTAAGTTCTGATATTGTTCTTTAATTGAACTGTATTTGCCACAGTCAATGGATTCTTATCAAAGACACATGTAGTGTGTGTTGTGGGAATGGATCTCTGCAAATTAACAATATTTCTTATCTATTTTATTTCATTGATACAATTTATGTAATTTATCAATAGTTTGTTTTGACATCGCTATATCCAAGGAAGGAAAATGCAACAGGTTCTCTGTAGAATGTAGAACGTATGACAATGTTGAAAACAATGTTACCGGTAACCATAGTGACAGAGCTACCTTGGAGATAATACTGACTGAAAACCAAACGGAATGGATACGTTATTTGGGTATGCATGTATTGTTATTTTTGTGCTGTTATTTATAACATAATATAAGATTTAATTGATATTACTAGGTTATGGGTTACATATCCTTGCTTATGTAGCCTATTGGTAAGCAATCGAGCTCTATTAGGCTAGTTATTGTATCGCCCACAGGCCCTTGAGTGGTGATAGAGCTGGTAGATGTACATGCATAACTCCCTATGCTGGCGCTTTAGGAATGCTGCTACAAAGAAACAAGAGGCTCACAAGAGCCTGTATCGCTCACCTGGTTCATGGCTGACACAATAAGTCAAAATTATCACAACGTTTAAGGTTCTCATTTTCAAATTTGTTTATTGACTGTTTAAGGGTCTCATTTTGAAGTTTGCTGATGTTATATGATCCCAAATTAAACTATGTTCCCCACAGGTAGCTATTTTTGATGGGGCGTAGACCAACTGTCACTATTCTTGAAGACTATGTTAGGATCATTGTGCCTCACTTTGGTTCCAATTGGCATAGTATTTTCAGAGGAGATCTTTAAATGATTTCCCATGGGGTCCACGGTTAAACAATGTTCCCTGCTGACTGCCATCTTGGATGCTATGCGGACATGCCAGACACATTTTATGAAGGGGACCAAGTAAGGACCATTGTGACTAAGTATGATTCCAATTGGCCATGTACTTTCAGAGGAGAAGATCTTTGAATATGTTTCCCTATGAGGTCCAATGTTAAAAACATGTTCCCTCCTGGCGGCCATCTAGGATATGATGTGGACTTGCTGAACACATTTTTTAAAAGGGGCCACGTAAGGACAATTGTGACTAAGTTTGGTTCTGATTGGCCCAGTATTTTCAGAGAAGATTTTTGCAAGATTGTCCAATTTTGGACAAAGTTCCCCGCTGGCGGCCATCTTGGATGACGTGCAGACTTGCTGGACAAAATTTTTAAAGGGGAACACCGAAGGACTTTTGTGACCAAGTTTGGTTCCAATTGACGCAGTGGTTTCAGAGAAGATCTTATGCTTTCCCATAGGGTCCAATGTTAAACCACGTTCCCTGCTGGCGGCCATCTTGGATATGATACGGACTTGCCAGACATTTTTTTAAAAGGGGCCACCTAAGGACCATTGTGCCCAAGTTTGGTTCCATTTGGTGCAAGCTGATTCAGAGAAGAGAAGAAGATGTTTGAATGAAAAGTTTACGACAGATGGACCACTGACACAGTAATGGCAAGAAGATCACCGTAGCATAGCCATGCAGGTCAGATACAAAGTTATGCAGGCATAAAAGCTCAGATGCTATTTCAATATTTATCTGGAAGACATTTGCATGGTTAGCAAGCAGACTTTACACCATGATACAATATACAACTATATACAATTATTATTATTTTGTGAAATAAGTAAAGTTTATGAAAGTACTTTTGCAAAAAAAAATGTAAAAGTTTGTATAAAAACACTTTTTTGCTCTTGATTATGAAACAAATAATTATTTCTAATAAAGTGATAACAGGTAATTTCTCTTAAACTTAAAAAAGAAAAGTAAAATAAAGAAGATTTGAACAGAGAATTTAAAGGGAAATAACTCATAACGATATGGCATTGGAAAAAAATGGTGAAAAAGAGTCAATAACTACAACACAGACAGTTGGATTTTCTTCAAAATTTAAGATATGTAGACCTTGATATGGTGAACATTTTTGCAATTTACACTTCACCTCTATGTGTTACAGTTTTTGAAATAAAAAATAAAAAATGCATAAATTTTGAAAATTTTACGGAAAAGGGCTGTAACTCTGAAACGGGTTGTCCGATTTTGTTCAAAATTGCAGGGCAGATAGATCTCGTCATTCTGAACAATTTTATCCCGTCAGACTTTTGATATCTGCAACGGTTTTTGAGTTATTTGTCAAAAACAGCAATTTACCCCTATGTTCTATTTTTAGTAACAGCAGCCATGTTGTTTGGTCCTCGAACTAACCGAACATATTTTTTAAATTACATACCCTGGTCAAGACCCAGGCCAAGTTTGGATTAAATTGGCCCAGTGGTTTCAGAGGAGAAGATTTTTGAAAAAAAAGTTTACGACGGATGGACGAACGACGGACGACGGACACCAAGTGATGGCAAAAGCTCACCCTGGCATAGCCAGGTGAGCTGAAAAGAAGTTGACTATTTGAAAAGTGTAGTCATTGCGTTTGTCATACAGCCTAGAATACTTCTATTTTCAAAAAAGTACATTCAATGTGGATACATGTATTTCCAATGCCCAAATTTTCGAAAATTCTATTTAAAACTAAAAAAATATCTCCTTTG
Organism: Modiolus philippinarum; assembly: GCA_002080025.1. Taxonomy (NCBI): domain Eukaryota; kingdom Metazoa; phylum Mollusca; class Bivalvia; order Mytilida; family Modiolidae; genus Modiolus; species Modiolus philippinarum. The sequence continues at coordinate 26,753 of MJUU01052440.1, forward strand.
TGCTTTGGTCTGTTCTTAGATGATTTTGACTTAACATTTAGCTTAGCATTATGAGGTAAATGCACATGGGACAAAATCCCTCTAAATACATCCTTATAAATATATTCTTTATGTGCTTTATTCCATATACCGCTTCGACCATGAAAGTTGAAGTGTAGTGTAAGTACATGACGTTTTAGATACCTTAAATGTACTTGTAATCGTGGGTGAAATTTTTTTTATGTTTTGGTGAGAACTCATTGGTTTATAGGTTTCCTTACTCATGAAATAAGGTATTTTTCATTGCCAGAAAAATTAAAATTTGATGCATGAAAAATGAAACCCAGGATTAAAGTCCTTTTAAGGTATCAAAAGCAATTGCATCATGTACTTTCAGTTGAAGCGGTATATGGAATAAAGCACAAAAAGGATATATTGGATGTAAAGTATTATTTACGTATACCACCTTTTATAGAGATTAGATTCCACCATCAAAACAAATATCAAAGCATGCATTTTAATTATGATAATCATTACAGGATGCTTAAATTTAGAGGAATTGGATAGCAAGAATTCTACTCAAAATTATATAAAAATGCCAATAAATGACACATTGCAACTGGATGAGTGCGTAATGAAATGCATAAAACTTCAAGATACACGGAGATATTTTGGTCTACAGGTAATCTTCTATAAATCACAAGAAGACAGGTACTTTCCGATGCTGATCTATACAGGTACAGAACATTTTCTACGTGTTATATGTGCATATGTATTATATGAAGCAGTTTAAGTGTTAGATTAGGATTAATATCCTTGATTGAAGAACTTTTAATATCCTTTATTGAAGAACTCATAAGAATTTTTAACACAATTTCGCAAAATGCAAATTTATTCATTTGGCAACAAGTACAGGAACAACTAATCGAATAAAATAAATGAATAAAAAATAAACACATAAACACAACGTAAAAAAAACCCAAAAAACTGTATAACAACATCTCCAAAGTAAACCGAAATTCGTTTGAAACCCCATTTATAGCACGCGATAGTAACAAAAATGCGGTATACCTAGTATTTCGAACGGAAACTAGGGGTTTTCGTGCGAAATACTAGGTATACCGCACGTTAAGTATGGGCTTCCGATCGGTATACATAGTTTTCGACGAAAACCCTAGTTTTCGATTGAAAATGAACGGAAACTAGGGGTTTGCGGAAACCCATAGTTTCCGATCGGTATCGTTAATTCGAGTTTAAAGCGAAAACGCTATTCATAGTTTTAGCCAATGAGAAACGAGAAACGGAAATCGCTATTTAATATTTAACGTTCGTCCAATCAGAAACGGAAAACGGTATTCAGGGTTTAATTAAACCAATCAAAATCGTTTTTTCTGTTTATCGCTTATATTTCTCTCTTTTTTTATTCAAATTTCGTATCTTTTATTTATTTTATTTATTTTGATATTATAAATTAATTATCAAATAGAGTTGTACCTTTGACAAATTTAGGTGCTAATGGATATCAGATTAGCGGGTCCTGAGAGAATTCGATCTCGACTGTCTATATTCACCTTCACCAGGTACAAGTTGAGAAATAACGCCGTTTTAGACTTAGTTTAAAAAGAATATTCAATTTAACTAATCTCTGGAGCAAAGATTTTTATTTTCATATAACTGGATGTGTACTCTGTTTCGAAATTAAAAAAAAATCATGAAATTTGGTGATACTATGAAAAATAAATAATTTGATAAGCAGTAAAAAAAAGACAAAAACTCGGTCTTATAAATGATCAAAACAATTCAGTAATTTAAAACTTTTACTTCATGATATCCTTTCCAAGGATTTATATAATTTGGAAGTTAAAAATTTCATGAATTTTAGCATTTAAGAGGAATGAAAAGTATAATTTTAAGTTTACGGTTTAAACTTACTCTTTAATAATGACAAAAACAATAAAGTGTTTTGAAAATTTTACTTCTTGATATCCTTTCGAAAGAGTTTGATATGTTGCGAAATAAAAAAAATTATGAAATTTAGCATAGAACAGACAGAAAAGTTAGATTTTTTAATCAGTGGTTTAAACTCAGTCTTTAAAAATGACAAAAACAATTCAATGTTTCGAAAATTTTACACCATAGTATCCTTTGAGAGGAGTTTTATAATTCCCGAACCAAAAACTTGATGAGTTTTAACATTAAAAAGATATGAAAAGTAAAATTTTTAGTCGACGGTTTATACTAACTCTTTAAAAATGTCAAAAAAAGTTAAGTGTTTTGAAAATTTTACTTCATTATATCCTTGCGAAGAAGTTTGATATGTTGCGAAATACAAAAATCTTCAAATTTAACATAGAATATGTATGAAAAGTAAGATTTTTAAAGCAAGACATACCTATACTATGTTAAATTTGAAGATTTTTTTATTTCGCAACATATCAAACTCCTTCGCAAGGATATAATGAATTAAATTTTCAAAACACTTAACTTTTTTTGTCATTTTTGAAGAGCTAGTTTACATCGCAGACTAAAATTTTACTTGCATACCTTTTTAATGCTAAAATTCATCAAGTTTTTGCTTCGCAAATTATAAAACTCCTTCGAAAGAATATTATGATGTTAAATTTTCAAAACACTGAATTTTTTTTGTCATTTTTATAGACTTAGCTTAAACCGCTGTTTCAAAATCTTACTTTTAATACCTTTTCTATGCTAAATTTGATGATTTTTGTATTTCGCAACATATCAAACTTCTTCGCAAGGATATAATGAAGTAAAATTTTCAATACACTTAACTCTTTTTGATATTTTTAAAGAGTTAGTATAAACCGTAGACTAAAAATTTTACTTTTCATATCTTTTTAATGCTAAAATTCATCAAGTTTTTGCTTCGCGAATTATACAACTCCTTGGAAAGGATACTATGATGTTAAATTTTCAAAACACTGAATTTTTTTGGTCATTTTTATAGACTTAGCTTAAACTGTGTTTCAAAATCTTACTTTTCATACCTTTTCTATGCTAAATTTGATGATTTTTGTATTTCGCAACATATCAAACTTCTTCGCAAGGATAAAATGAAGTAAAATTTTCAAAACACTTACATGTAACTTTTTTGACATTTGTAAAGAGTTAGTATAAACTGTCGAATAAAAAAAAAAAATTCATATCTTTTTAATGCTAAAATTCATCAAGTTTTTGCTTTCCGAATTATAAAACTCCTTCGAAAGGATATTATGATGTTAAATTTTCAGAACACTGAATTTTTTTTGGTCATTTTTATAGACTTAGTTTAAACCACGGTTTCAAAATCTTACTTTCCGTACCTTTTCTATGCTAAATTTGATAATTTTTGTATTTCGCAACATATCAAACTTCTTCGCAAGGATATAATGATGTAAAATTTTCAAAACACTTAACGTTTTTGCACATTTTTAAAAAGTAAGTATAAACCATCGACTAAAATTTTACTTCTCATATCTTTTTAATGATAAAATTCATCAAGCTTTTGGTTAGGGAATTATAAAACTCCTCCCAAAGGATACTATGGTGTAAAATTTTCAATACACTGAATTGTTTTTGTCATTTTTAAAGACTAAGTTTGAATCAGTGATTAAAAAATCTAACTATTCTGTCTATTCTATGCTAAATTTCACAATTTTTTTATATCCCAACATATCAAACTCTTTCGAAAGGATATCATGAAGTAAAATTTTCAAACACTTTATTGTTTTTGTCATTTTTAAAGAGTAAGTTTAAACCGTAAACATAAAATTATACTTTTCATTTCTCTTAAATGCTAAAATTCATGAAATTTTTAACTTCCAAATTATAAAACTTCTTTGAAAGGATATGATGAAGTAAAAGTTTTAAATTACTGAATTCTTTTGATCATTTATAAGACCGAGTTTTTGGTTTTTTTTTTTTACTGCTTATCAAATTATTTATTTTTCATACAAAATCTCATGATTTTTTAATTTCAAAACACAGTACACATCAAGTTATATGAAAATAAAAATTTTTGCTCTATAGATTAGTTAAATTGAATATTCTTTTTAAACTTAGTCTCTAAACGGCGATATTTCACAACTTTTAACTGGTGAATGTGAATTTAGACAGTCAAGATCGAATCCTCTCAGGACTCGCGAATCTGATATCCATTCGCACCTAAATTTGTCAAAGGTACAACTCTATTTGATAATTAATTTATAATATCAAAATATATAAAATAAATAAAAGATACGAAATTTGAATAGAAAAGAGAGAAATATAAGCGATAAACAGAAAAAACGATATTGATTGGTTTAATTAAACCCTGAATACCGTTTTCCGTTTCTGATTGGACGAACGTTAAATATCAAATAGCGAATTCCGTTCCTCGTTTCTCATTTGCTAAAACTATGAATAGCGTTTTCGCTTTAAACTCGAATTAACGATATCGATCGGAAACTATGGGTTTCCGTCGCAAACCCCTAGTTTCCGTTCATTTTCAATCGAAAACTAGGGTTTTAGCCGAAAACTATGTATACCGATCGGAAACCCATGGTTAACGTGCGGTATACCTAGTATTTCGCACGAAAACCCCCTAGTTTCCGTTTGAAATACTAGGTATACCGCATTTTTTTTACTATCGCGTGCCATACCCATTTATCGATAGAATCATCAAGAGCCCAGGAAGCGAGAATCTGATCTGTTAAACGGGTATCACGTGCCTCACTGCCAATGAAAATTTCACTTCGTAGTGTTCGGCATGTTTTACTTGTGAGGTAGATACATGTAAATCGTAGCAATTTAGAACACCACGACATGTCACATCATGGAAGACCAATTTCTAAAAGTCTACAAATCATTGTGTTTTTTTTTAATTGGTTCGTTAGGTCGCATATACAATGAACGTTGAAAAAAGTTTTCTATATTTTTCGTGTCATTGATTTCCAATTACAGGGCTTATATTTTAGGGACGACGATATTGACCGATGTCTCGGGCCAAGGTCATGTATTAGTTCTCTTTACACCCTTGCAAAAATAGTTAAATCCGTAAATGTGGGCCTCTTTTCTTTTGTATATTTATTTCAGATGTTAGTTTTATTTCATATAATCTTTATTTCGTTGTTCTACATATACGACAACTACACAAACAACCGTACTCTGTCTATTTTATATGACATAAAGCAACATATATAGTTTTATTTTCAATTTCTAAAAGGGTAAGAGAATAAGGTTAAATATTTAAAAACAAGACAAATTACACATTATTCGTTATTTTTTAAGTTTTGTTATTCTGTTCCAGACAAATACATGTTATTGCTTCAAAAACAACATAAACACCATTACAAGTTGTGAATCGTCTCTATGTACCATGACACCACGAGAAGCATGTAAACAATCCACAGAAACAGTAGCTTTGTATTATAGAGGTAAAACTAGACATAATTAATAATTGTTTATGATACCTGTTATAATCAGTTATAATTAAACATTGCCTCTACACTACAATGCTTACGCTTGCGGAGCACCTGATGATATTTCGGTTTTGTAGGGGTTAACACTGCTAGTGCTTTGGTTTTGTGGCTTTCTTGTCAATTTTGTTTATTTGTTTTGTCTTTGTCGTGCTGTTTCAATTTGTGCTGGATGCGAATTGCCATGATTTTGGATTTATTATTTTGGACTTCCTTTTTTCATCATTTTTGCTTCGTTATTCGTTTGCCGATGTATGACAAAAGTAAGATTTTACTCCATACCTGAACTATTTCTAAGATGAGTATCTGCAACCCTACTTTTCAATATTTAAGCATAGGATATTTTTGCAGGACGGCAACATATCATATGAAAAAGAAAGAAAATGGGGTAAATGTCAAGGAGACAACATCCCATGTCCAGGTTAAAACGACCCAAAACAAAACATCTAGGGGTCTTCAACACAGTAAGGAACCTCACACCATATAGCAAGCCCTAAATGGCCCTAAAAAGGTAAAAAAAGTGAATAAATCAATGGAAACAAACCACATCCAATAACCCAAATATCAAGAAACTAAAATTTTATAAGAAGACAAGGACAATGACCAACATATTCCTGACGTGGGACAGGCGCGAAAATTGTGATTGGGTTAAACTCGTTTTCTTGGATCCAAACCCTCCCCCTATGTGTTGTGAATGGCTAAAAAATAAATACACAAAAAGACTCAAAGTAAAAATCAAACTAGAAAAAAGTCCAACTTATAAAGACGAGTACCCTTACAATGAAGAACATAAAACATGAAGACAATACACACGGGTACTGTCCGGACAAATGCTCGCAGTTACTGATAGCTAGCTAAGGACATAATTTCCGTTGACTATGATATTTCTTACATATGAAACTTCAGTTGAAATACTTCTAAACAGATTTCATATAACAACATCATCAATTATGAAAGAAGAACATGATATTGTGCAATACCAAATACTGCCAATATGAAAAATTGTTTAAATTTAGTTATTGTGTAAAGCATTTAGGAGAGGATCAATATTTTGCCAACAAAAACCAGAAGTAAAGATTTAACAACAATGCTGTATTTATATCCTTTATGAATAACTTTGTTCAACGGATTATTAAGTTTTGAGGGACAGTTTTTGAATTTATGCGCTTTGTAAATGATATTTCCATAGAAAATTGGATGTAAAATGCCTTGTTGTATTATTTATTCTTCACTGAAGACACAATAATCATATATAGTCGGAATAGCCATGGTCTTTGCTATTTATTACCCGTAGGCCAATCCCTCTGTTGATTGACTCTTTGTCCCCAAAGTATTCGCCAGCTTAGTATATCAGTTCTTTGGAATTTCCCCGAAAACATATTTGATTTCAAAACCTACCTGCAATTTCTGAAAGTGACGAAATTTAGTGAAACAATAAGTAATATCTCCTTCATCTTTCGTGTTAGGTTTTCTTGCCAAATATTTTAATCTACGTTGAGGAGATATATGATGCATAAAATGGCCATCCGCAAAACTATTTACAGTAACTTCAGAATTTTGTTATGCCTCTTGTTCTCTGACTTTACCAGCCAAATAGTCCAGCATCCCGTAGTGACCCGAATACCAATTTGGCAATATCCGAAATAAAAAACGAGTTGCTTAGCCCTGCCTAGGAAGATGACAACTTTTTATTTTATTTAACTTGATTGGTTATTTGTTTGTTTTAATTTGTTTTTTGTTTTTTTGTTTGTTTTTGTTTGTTTGTTTTTTTTTTTTTGTCTTTTTGTTTTGTTTTGTTTTTTTGTTTTTTGTTTTTTGCTTTTTTAATTGTTTATGGTTATTTTGTTTATGATACTAGCTTGAACCTTTTATAACCTTTGAATGACGTTTAATTAAGCTTATGAAATACACAACTCGAAAAGATTTGAAATACCTAAACGGGCGTATGACATTTGCGCCGATTTTATAAATTTCAATATTTTCATTTGCACCGAATTCATTTTTTCATTTTCGCCGATTTTATTTTTCATTTGCGCCGATTTTTTTTTATGACGCAGGAAAAATATATGTACTATGCATTGAAAGAAGATGTGTTGGTAAAACCTGGAAATAAGCGGTGTTAAAATACCGAAAGTGCATTAATGCCTATATTTTTCTGCAAACGTTGAAAATTGTAAGATAAAAGTTGAAGCTTAATGCGAAATAAATAACTACAAAAGACTGATATCATATCATTCTATAATTAATTAAATTTTACCTTGAAAACATCGGTTTAATCTGGCTATAATTTGTGAAGTATGGTACTGTACCTTTACTGATACCAATACCAATGATTGATTTATTTACATCTTGTAAAGACAGACCCACTACAGGTTCTATTGTAATAAATATGTACTTTGAGCTTTATTTGTAAAAAATCCGTAATAGCTTTTTGCGTAAGAATTTTTTTTTAATTTCATCAGTTTGGTGTGATCAAATGAAAAAATTGCCTGTATTTGACAAGAAATTAGCAAGTAAAAATTCGGCGCAAATGAAAAAAATAATCGGCACAAATGAAAGAAAAATCGGCGCAAATGAAAAAAAAAATCGGCGCAAATGAAATGCAAACCACTGACCAAAACAAATAATTTGTCAAAAAGTTACTTATAGAGAAATAATTATACTTACAATGAGTCATCACTAAGCAATACTAGTTTGAACTTGTGAAAACTTTTAATCGCACAATACAGACCTTGTATTTTTAAACATTCAAACAAATAAAATGTAAAAATTTAATTACAAATAAAAATGCATTTACATAAATTGATATATTATTATATGACAGTTATCTCCCTCTTGCATATCTCTGTCCTGAGATGTCCTCAGATGATTTTGGCTTTTCTATTTCATCTCATTGGTTATTTGTTTTTATCAGTTTTTAAATGTATTTCGATTTCTGGACTTTCAAATGTTTTGATTTTATCTGCACTGAAGACACATAAGCTGTCAAAATGCGTGACACAGAAACTAAAACAATAACTTCGGTATTTTGTAATTTATGATAACTATATTTCTGTTTTGACAAAATCTTATAACAACTAAACAAGCAATACTATTTTCAAATCTACTTTCTCTTAATTGACAATGGCTGGAAGAAATGTACTCACAAAAATTACTGTTATCTCTTTGGCTATTTGAAAGTAAAGAAACATGTCAAAAATTGTTATTTCTGTCATAAGTTATTTACAGAAAGTGAGAACCGAACCGTCAGTCAATATAACGAACAATCCATGGACAAAGGCAACATCGGAAATACTAAGAAACAAGGCCACAACTTGAGTACGGGACAAAAAAGAAAAATGAAGACACACATACAGATGAAGAACACGGACCCAATAAAAACCATGGGTGAGATCAGGTGTACCGGTAGAGTAAGCATTTCCTGCTTCTTATAAGACACCCGCCGTAATGAAGATGTCAGCTAAGGTAGTAAAATCAAATCCGATAGAGGAAAAACAAACTTCAGTTGTAGAGAGAAAGATCTGTTGTCATCTGGGAAACAGATATCCCGTAACGATCAATAAGATCGTGATGTCGGCCACAAAACTTCTGTAGTGATGACTTTAAGTTTTTGGTAACGTACCCTTGCTTAAGTAGTCTATTTGTAAGCAACTGGGCTCTATCAAGGAAGTCACTGTAATGACCACAAACCCTTGAGTAGCTACTGAGTTGTGAGATGTAAACTCCATATGCTTGTGCTTTTGGAATGTTGCCACAAAGGAAAGGGAAGTTGACAATTGGAAAAGTGGTCATTGCGTTTGTCATACAACCTAGTTTGTAATGCACCTCTGTTGTCAGGTCAAGGAACGAGGCTTAACGAAGGTCAACGAATATCATGGCTTACCCGTAAACAAATATAAACAAACAAGTGCCCGTTTGTTTAAATATGTTTACGGTATAAATAATAGTATAGCTTCTGTATTTTGTTATTTATTTAAAGGAAATGGGGTGTGTAATCAACAAGAAAGTTCTTGTAAAGAAAGAAGTGGAAATGGAACAATATTTAAAATTAGTGTGACTCAAGAGATTAATAATGTAACATATGTTTGTACGGAACAGAAAGGTATAACACTACTTAAATATTGCATTGTATTATTTTCTTATTATTAAAACAAAGCATATTTTTAATGTATAATATAAAAAAAAGGTTTTCTCCTATGATTTGATTAAGAACAATATTTGATTCTCTTTGAAATAATCAAACACAAATAGATGAAATAATGGCCGTACCTAGGAATGGAAATTATATTGCAGTTTGAGGATTGATTAGTTGGACTTTTTATCTCGAAGCCAGATGTTAATATGACAAGAAAAAGTCACGTGTGGCTTCAAGCCTATTAGCAGCTATAAAAGATGATCTTCGTGCTTCCGATAAAATAGAGTGTACATTGTGTTTTTAAGTTACATTTCTTCATATTCTGGAGTTGAATACGGTGTTGTTTTATTAAACTGAACACAATATGCTTGTTTATCAAATTATTCGTTTTTTTTTTATATTGCGTCTGGGATCAACGAACCTGTCGCGCAGTAATTTGTCGAAGATGAAAATAACATTTGTTTACCTGTGACAGTGTATTGCATATAGTTATGGCAATGAAATCACACAAGCAGATTATTTTCACGCATTACGGAATAACTTAATACATGTAGACGTATGCAGCAGTTTTTTTGGACGACTAAGAAGTTTTGCCACGTGTAGATTTTCAGGGCTTCGAGATTCAGCTCCATCGGAGCTTTGATTTGTTGTAGTGGACATTTCACAAGCTCAGTACCTGACAAATTATTTTCAAAACAAACAATATCGTAAATATTCTGAATGTTTTACGTGTAATGAGCTGTTCGGACTCGTATTCGGTTATATCATTTTATGTCCTGACATTTTGAATTTTACAATAAATGTAAATTTATATATTTTATATGCATTGGTGAGGCTTATTGTGGGAGAAGTCATATACAGAATTAAAATTCACTGGAAATTATTGTAACTTTGTTGAGTTCAAAAACAAAAACAATTTCAGCACGTATATGACATCTTCATTATATTTATTCCCTTCGTTTATTTTTATAATTTAGAATTGCCTGACGTCTTGACAAACCATTCATTTTGCTTTCTGAAAAAAGGGATTCAAATAAATAAAATATTTCGAAACGGGCAAATAGAAACCCTTTTATAAGGACAAAAAAAAAGGATGGAAAAACACCCGCATTGGTAAATCAAGTCAAATCCACGTCCGACTCGAAACTTTCTATATGCACAACCAAATGTGACATGTATTAGCGTCGCACTGCCTTCCAAATAAGCACAAAATTTGAAAAGTCGCAATAATCTAAAATGTTACGTCTATAGATTTTATAACTACATGATGCTTAAAGCAATTTTGGTCTAGTTTCATAACATAATAAAAGAAAAATATTTCCTTTTTTTAATGTATTAATGGAACATGATAAATAAGAATTACAAACTATACTACAGCACAAACAAATCTGTCGGAGATTTGTGCTAGTCTCGATCTACCTAAAATGGTTGTTGATCATAAACTAGTTTAGAATACAAGTAACAGTAAGTGAAGGTGTTGAGACAATAAAAGAAAACATGAATCAATAAATGGAAAGCTGTTTCAGTATAAAACGGATATGTTAATTCAAGGGAGGTAACTAATTTCAAACAATATGTTGAAAACGTCTGTGATATGCTAAACAAGTCTATATGATCATTCACACACTGTTTTTTGTTAAACTTTGAACATTACATATTTAATTTCTTTGATGGACTGTTAGGGTATTCACCAGTCCAGTAGTCAGTACTTCGGTGCTGACTCGGAAGCCGATATTATTTTGAAACTTGCAATTTCTATTTTTTTGAAAATTTTGTTGAAAACTAAGGAGTATCTCCCTCATGCAAAGCTCTGTCCTTAGCTTTTTTTTGGCTTTCCATTTAGATCATATTGGTTATTTGATCTCAGTCGTTTTTTTAACATTTTTGGAGTTTATGGTCCTACAAATGTCTAGATTGTATCTGAACAGAAGCCATATACAGAAATTAAATTTAGAGTACGTTCGGAATTCACTTAAATATTAAATTTCTATCCATATAATTATGATATTGAGATACCACTATAAAATTTACAGTCATGTAATATATGTATAACATATTTGTTTCATTAGAATTGGAGAATAAGAAATTGTGTAACAAAACAAAGCAATATGAGGAATATAGCAAGACATTTGTAGCCGCCACAAGTAATTTGTCATCAACATTGGACAAATCAGCAACAAAGATGAAACCTTGGGGCGATATATTTAGTTGTAAAATATCTAAACACGAAACTGTGTCAGCAACTAAAATGGGTATATATTATTTAATAAATATATATACAAAGCACTTACGAAACAAAAATTTCATGTATGTTTACATTTGAAAGATTGGTCATGAAATCAAAAAAATCATGGAAAGCATTTATTTCACTTTTTAAATCTACATTGTAAATAGCTTATACAGGTTATCCCAGTGTAAGTATATATAACAGTGGTATACTACATGAAAGCCTTGCATAAACAATGAAAGAGTGTGAAGCAGATGTACATGAGACAAAGTCTCTACAAATACGTGGTAAAACCCATCAACTGAACAACATCTTGAAATCACCATGACGCATTTAACAATGAGCGTTTGTCATACCTCATAGCAAGTTCTAGACGGCCCCTTACACCGGTTTGATAATAATTTATTGCTAGGTGTCTAACAACATTACATCCATGCTTCTATCTACTTATGTGGGATCTTCAACAAAAAACAACTGACAAAGTCTTCTTAAAATCTACTCAACTCAGACACAACCTGAAATATTTATGGTTAGAAATAAATTTACATCAGATGCTTACTCTACCGGTGCACTTGATCTCACCTAGGGTTTTTTATTGGATTCCTGTTCATTTTTGTACATAGGATGTTGTCTCCTTGACATTTACCCCATTTTCTTTTTTCATATGTGTGTGTCTTCATTTTTCTTTTTTCGGTCGTGATCATGTTATGTCTTTGTTTTTTTGTTTTTCCAATGTTACCATTGTTCTTGGATTGTTTGTTTCGGTTCTCATTTACTTTACTGACATGTAGGAAATTAAACTTGGATATATAGTAGTCAACAAAAGAAGCAATACACAGTTATTTATATGCATATTTTTATATTACGCTATTTGTAGTTTCTATTTTTGTGTATTTAGCTATTCAACGTCAAAAAGCATTTTTTCATTTCATTCTCAAATCGATTCCGAAATGGACACTAGCTGTTACTAGTGACGGTACCAAGTCCGGCTATCCTGAGTTCCTATCGTTGTCTATGTTTGTCTTTTGTCATTTAATTGTTTTTCTTGAGCAGTTCCCTGGTGGATTGTGGCATGTGATAGTATTATTCGACCATTGTAAGTTTTTCCTGTTATCTTTTCTTCATCAACGAAAAAAATCCGTAATGACAATTTTTTGCCCGATATCCGACTTCGGCTTTAATTGATGGATAATCTAAACTGCTTAATGTCAATAATTTTGAAACTGTACCAGGTTAACAATTTGCCATCTTAAAAAGTGCATATTTTACGGCATGTGATACGGATTTTGCCATGTATTATACAGTTTATCATATATTTAAACAGAGGACTAGTCTACTTAATCCCAAAAATACTGTAAAAAATGAAATCGGTAGGAGAAAATGCAAATATTTTGTGAAAAAAAAACAATTTCAAAATGGGCGTAAAGGACTGGAAGTTTGGTATAAGATCTAACATGTAAAGGAAAGGTTTGCTAGATTTTTTTTAATTGATACTAAAATTCACACCAAACAAATTTTTGTTACCCCCACCCCAAATTTTTTACCCCCCCAAAAAATTAACCCCCAAAAAATTTTTACCCCCACTTTCATTTTAAAAAATAAGTCGAATTAAAAACAATTTTTTTTGGAAAAAGGGTATGATACAGGGCTAGCCATGCGATAAAGGGTATGTGATGAAGGGTAAGCCATGCGATAAAGGGTATGCGATAAAGGGTATGACGTCATAGTGTGCATACGGAATGAAAGTCATGCACTGTATCACATATTCAAAACGTCTGTATTTATAACTAAACATATGATAAACTTACATTACCGCTAATTGAATAGAGGCAATAGGGCAAGAGGAATATGTGGTAGTCATAGTACTTTCTCTGTACCATTGTAACTTGGTGTTTAGAGAATAAATATATATAGTCATGTTTAAAAATGTGACTATTGGTAGATGCAAGATTTCGACATACTCACTATTTACGTCAACAAACAGATTTTCCGGATATACAACATTAACCTGGACCGTAAATGGTTCGGGTAGTAATTTTTTTTTTGGGGGGGGGGATAGTATCATCTCTTCCGTGCGAAGGAATGCCTTATATATATGAATATATGAGTTATTGTTTTTCTGCAAGAAAGTAACATATCATTCCTTATAAAAAATAGTTAACGTTGTTTTTTTTTGGGGGGGGGGGAGTTTCGAATTATGTAAATTCGGAGTATTTCTATTAAATTGTGTCGTGTTTAAATTGGATGTGAGTAACAACATAAATACTGATCAGATTTGTCAGGAGCAGAATTCCAAAAAGAAAAAAAAAAGAAAAAAACCTTGCAGATATAAAACTTACACCCGAACATTAAAATAAATCAAGTAACGAATTAGCACAAATTGCATAGTTGTAATGAAAGCGTTAAAATTGTATTTTAATGTTTGTTGTAGCAAAATTGTATTTCAATGAGACCGACTACCATTAACATATTTATCTGAATAAAAAGGCAATACAAATCATCATCATAATCATCATGTACCATTTCATAAAAATTTTACAATGATTTATTTCCAGGACAAAAGTTGACATCACTTTACCAGTTTAAAAATTTCCATGTCCGTTTTTTTTTTTAATTAATGACTGATCTTGAAAGTTCATAATTTAAATTAGTTACTACAAGGTACAGAGTTTTAATTTGTATATAATTTCAGCTTTGTCATGTGTTGGAGCTGAGTTTCACAGAAACAATTACAGTTGCTACACTGCATTTGTTGAATGTGAGATGTCGGGACAAATAGATAACACTGATTCACCTAGCAAGGAAGAAGTTAGTGCAGATCAACGTAAGTAAAATTCGTCAATTCACCACAAACTGTAAAAATAGGTATTTGGTGCAGGACCATTTGATTTTTTTCACTGACGATTTTATCGTTTTTTTTTATCAATCAATTATGGTGTGTGAGGTTTAAAAGATATTACAACAGATTTCAACACAATTAGACTGGAACCGAGGAATGATGAACAAAAGTATAACTGTATAATGAAACGATATGGAGTAAATGTGCATGAGACAAAGTCTCTATAAATACAAAGCAAATCTGTTATTATGTACAACACTTTAATTGTTTCCTTCATATTGAAGTCAAAATTAGGCCGTCAACAATTAATGTTTCTTCTCTAATTTATGTATTTACTTGTTTGTATAATTATGGACATTGTCATAATGTATCAAATTCATTCTTCAAGCTAATGTTATAAAAGTCATGTTCATATTTGGTTTGTATTCTGCTCTATAATTCGAAAATAACACAATGTCAGTGAACACTGGAATTCAATAGAGCCAGTCATCGCATATTAATTAATTAACAATTCTTTTCTTAAGGTTCAAGACAATTGGCAAAGTGACATAATAATGTTATGAAGCACAACACAATTGACATTGAAAATTTTAACAAACGCAGGGACAATCAGGCTTCGACATAAGATCTAGAAAAATGTTTGACCAAATTGTTGAATGTCCTAAATTTAAAAAAAAATACACATAGTTCCATGAAAAGATTCCGTCTGTTAAACGTAAGTGTTCAAAAGATTGCAATCATTCAATCGTCGATAGTTTTAACAAGCATAACCTTATGGTGATGTTTCAAATAGATTCTTCACGGCTTACATTTACTTATTGTTGGGTTCAAGAGTTTTCTTTAAAAGTGCAGACTAATGGAATCAAAATCATAGTTTTTGATTTGAGAAAAAACTACAGTCAAGTGGTATTAGTGACACTGTTTGTCATAAGACGTTTAACAATATCATCAATTAAAAAGAAAGTCACTCAATGGTCCAGCTGGTCATGTCATTCGTTATTTGAGTAACTGAGTAACTTGCTGTTTTGGGATTCTTAAGTGCTATGTCCATGCATCGTCAACATTCAGTCTTATGTTCGCTTAGATCTAGGTATCAAATTGATATTTGTTCTAAATTCCCGCATCCAAGGATCAAAGGGTAAAAAAACACGGATTTAGAGTTGCTCGACAATTAGCAATGCATTCCGCTTAAATGGGTGCTAGGGGCTGTCTTGAACTTGTTATGAGGTATAAATAAAGCTCATTATTGAAGGCCTCAGGGGGACTTCAAGTTGAAGAACAACAAAAAAGCATTGTTCCATTACTTATTATTACCATGTATTTGTTGACTCCATATCCCTTCATTGTAAATTTTAGACTGGAGTTTGTCTCTCCTGCAGTGTGGAGTCCGTGAAAAGATTCCATGTGAGAGAGATGTATGCTTTAAATACATTTCAGTTATGGTATACTTGTTCTTGAGAGAATCTCTCATATGGATGCGCTATCATACATTTGCCTATTTTTATTTATTTATTTTTCGTAATTAAGGTCTTTCCCGACTCCAGTCGGAAAGACCTTATAGTAATTCTTCTGATTATTATTATTAAGGTCTTTCACCACATGTGAAAGACCTTACTGTAATTCTTCCGATTATTATTTTTATAATTATTATTCTTTTTCTTCCGTCGCACAAAGCCTCAAAACTACGCGACTTATCTTTTCGATACTTAGTATGGTAAGTCGACATTGCTCCAGGACCTCAAAACCGACGCAAGCATATTGAACTATTTTTAGTAACGGAGTTATCTCCCCGAACACGGTTTACCTTGTTAGGGGATAAGCTCAGAAACCGTAACCGATACAAAAAATCTGAGGTGGGGAAAATGTTGCAATCATCCTCAGGATGATTTGTCATGCGAAAAAAATGTTTTAGGTTGCGACCCCGGTTACCCGTTTTTGACCCCTAAATATGCAAATTTATAAAAGTTATCGGATTTTCACCAAATTTGGTTTCCAGGTAACTTCCATGGTCCTGATTACAAATCCAGGGTCAAAATTTTTTTTTCGTCCGCCATTTTCAAAATGGCGGCCATTCGAAATTTTGTTATCGCGATATCTCGGAAACGATAAAAAATTTCTGAAAACATTATATTGGAAAAATACTCCTCTCATTATTGTCTCCATTTTATTCAATAGGTGCGAAACTCTGCGATGAACCGTTTTTGAGTTATAGCCCTTGACGCGTTTCGGTAAATCGGTTTCTCGCGAATAACTTTTAAACGCTTACAGATAATATAGTAAACATATATGTTTAAAGTGATCAGTATGAAAAGACCTTCAATTTGAGTACCAGGTTGAAGGTCATTGGTGACCTTTGACCTTGACCTTTGACCTTGTTAGGGGATAAACTCAGAAACTATAATAGATAGCTGAAAAACTATATCAGCAAAAATGTTCAACATGTCATGGGCTCCATTTGTTTCATTTGGACCGAAACTCTCCTGTGACTCTCTAAAGAGTTATTGCTCTTGACGCGTTTCGGAGAAGGATTATTTACATATAACTTTTAAACCGTTACAGATAGTATAGTCAAGTAACATATCTAATTAATTAGTAGGAAGAGACCTTCAATTTGAGCACAAGGTCAAAGGTCATCAAAGTCAGAGGTCAAGGTCATAGCCAATTTTTAGGGGTTTTTTTCCGTAAAATCTTTACAACAGTAAAAATAGATGATCAAATGTACGTGAGAAAAGGAAATAAATGCAATTACCAACCGATAGTGACTTTCCTGAAATCATGGTGAAAACTGGTGAAAGACCTAGCAATTGTTCTCTGAACAATTGACCTTTTAATTATTATTATTATTATTTTTCTTCCGTAAGGCCTCTGTACGGAAAACCTTTTGACGTATCATTACGAAACTTCGCGTAGTAATTAGAAGTTGGAAAATCTCTTTCGAAATCACCCAACGAGCAAAATCTATTTTTAGTAACAGAGTTATCTCCCCGACCATGGTTTTTCTTGTTAGCAGATATACTAAAAAACCGTAACCGATATAAAAAATCTGAGGTGGGGAAAATGTTTCATTGATCCTCAGGATGATTTGTCATGCAAAAAAAATTTTTTGGGTCGCGACCCCGGTTACGCGTTTTTGACCCCTAATTATGCAAATTTATCAAAGTTCTCGAATTTTGATGAAATTTTGTTTCCAGGTAGCTTTGATGGCCCTGATTACAAAAAGGGGGGTCAAAAAAATTTTTCGTCCGCCATTTTTAAAATGGCGGCTATTTGAAATATTGTTATCGCGATAACTCGCAAACGATAAAAAATTTATGAAAACATTATATGGCAAAAATGTTCCTCTCATTGAGATCTACATTTGATTCAATGGAACGAAAACTCTGCGACGAACGGTTTTTGAGTTATAGCCCTTGACGCGTTTTCGTAAATTGGTTTTTTGCGAATAACTTTTAAACGCTTACAGATAATATAGTAAACATATATGTTTAAAGTGATCAGCATGAAACGAGCTTCAATTTGAGTACCAGGTTGAAGGTGATCGGTGACCTTTGACCTTGACCTTTGACCTTGTTAGCATACAAACTCAATAACCGTAATAGATAGCTGAAAAATTATATCAGCAAAAATGTTCACCATGTCAAGGGCTACCTTTGATTCATTTGGACCGAAGCTCTCCGACGACTCCCGGAAGAGTTATTGCCCTTGACGCATTTCAGAAATAACTTTTAAACCTTTATAGATAGTATGGTCATGTAACATATCAAATTAATCAGCAAGAGGAGACCTTCAATTTAATCCCAAGGTCAAAGGTCACCAAGGTCATCGGTCAAGGTCATAGCCAATTATTACGTTTTTTATCGTTAAATCTTTAAAATGATTAGAAATGGCTTCTCTAATATATTGGAGACAATGTGCATCTCATCAAGATGATTTTAAACATGTGACATGACAAAACTTAACACTAAACACAACATTGACTGGGAAAGACCTTGCAATTGTTCTCTGAACAATTGTCTTTTTAATTTAAAATTGTTATTCTGACCACCTGTTTATTGTGCCCACGTGTCTTGATTTTATTATCCCAAGTTTTCTTACTATTTGCTCGATGAGTGCCCTGTGGTTGTCTAAATAACAGTATTTTGGTGTGAGTCTGACCGTCTTTTGGCCCTGGATTCTGTCTTTCAAGTACTCCATTTTTTTTGGCCCAGAAAGCGATCATTTGAAAATTGCAATATTTTTCATGAGGATATGAGCCTCATTCGTGCACAGTTCTGACCTTATCTTTTATTGGGTATCCTTATAGAAACTTTGATTATAAATTGATATTAAACATTTGAAAGACTAAAAATTCATTTTTTTTCCGGAAAGCTCTTTCATATATTTGGATTGTTGGTCTCGGAAAGTTTGTTGTTTGTTTGCACTGTAGAGACATAAGTAGTAGAAGTACCAATCTTCAGAACTCTGGGTAACTAAGTCGTTTTAAATAATTCACACTTTTAAGTTTTTTTTTTTTTGAAAAAATAAAAAGAATAATAACTCATATTATCATATTTTTCTACATTTTGACATCATTGTTAATTGTTTGAACAATGATTCATGGTGCAAAGTACGATTTTTGCGTGTGAATGAAAGAGAAGTAATTAAGTACATTGACATATCCGTGTTTAGAGCAAAATATGTACTAAGTTCAATGATCATAAATTGATTTTGCAAAACAAAAGTAGAATGGGAAACTTTTCAAAAATCGATTTTACTATACCCCCGCAAACGAAGTTTAGGGGTATATAGGAATTGCGGGGGTATATAGGAATCACCATATCTGTCCGTCTGTCCGTCTGTCCCCTTTCGTGTCCGGAGCAAAACTTTTGTCTTTTGTACCTAAGCACCTAGGATTATCAAACTTGGTGTGTGGATGCATCGTGGAAAGCCGATGTGTCGCGTACAAAATTTAGGTCTCTGTGACCTTGACTTTGACCTTTGACCTTTATCGTAAAAGCATGTGCATTTAGTGTCCGGAGCACAACTTTTGTACTGTAGCATCAAGGATTATCAAACTTAGCGTATGGATGCATCGTGGGAATTATATATTATTTAATGTATTACCTTTTATATGAAGTAGCAGTTCAAAACAATAAATGGGAAATTTGTTTATTGTAGATAACAGTAAATTTGCTGTTGTGTGTATACTTAGCAAAATGCCAACCCGAAATGTTGGATGACACTTCTGTGCAAAATAATACAGAGTAAAAATACAATCCTATACATGTACTGCTGTTTTTGATTGATCTTGACATGCATTTCTACCCCTTTTTTTAAATTTTGCAAAAGTCTTACATATGCATTTCCTATGAAGAAATATTTTTAAACAAACCATTTTCCCATTACACACAGGTGGAAGAAATTAATTTATCTAAATTCTAGCAAATTTAACCAACACCTGACCGATATGATAAACATATTTATATCCGAGCTCTTTTGTTATAGCAGGGGTGATCTGAGTTGGATCGCCATCGCAATCTCCCGAAATCGAAACAAAGAACATTTTTTTCTGTTTTGTTTTAATCAATTTGTAAAAATAAATCTTTAAACGTAAAAAGTATTTAACCGAGTAAAGCTAAATTTCGATATGCCTAATCACCAATATGTTTAACAAGTGTCTATGTTCAGCTTTATCGGTCATAATTAGGGTAGATAACTCCAGGTGAATTACCATGACCTTCGTTACAGATCTATCTGATTATCTGCTGATGATCGTATCATACATAATTATAAAATATATAATTCAATAACTCTTGAATGATTTTTTTTTAATATTTTCTTATAGAAATCCATATCATACATATTCAACAAAAAACTTACTTAATTTTCTTAACAATATATAAATGAATTTAAATTTCATCTAATTTTTGTTGCATATTTTTAATGCACATGTATAAAAGTTCCATTTTCACATGACATAAAAATCATCAAAACCGTCTTATTTCCTGTAATAAAGCCGTAGGTGTACATTTAAAGCTACCTGTAGATCACCTAGGGGCAAACCTGTGTAATCAACATGACATGACTGGCCACGAATTTTATTACCCCTTTTAGGTGACAAACAATCACAATCAAGCGATTGCGTAATTATTGATACAAGCTGATGATGTTCTTCTACAACAGTTATGTGTACACATATACACACATTCACCTGACAAAATACCTGTGCAACCAAACAGGGAATTTACATTACACATATTGTCTCTTAAAAGAAGATGGATAATACACATTTTCGGCCAAAATAAAATAAAAGCTTCATGCTTATATACAAAAGATTTTTTTCACTTACGACGATAGTTAGAAAACTAAAACATAGAAAATACACTAGAATAACACAACATAGATACTTCCGGTTCAAGTTACGCCATGTTAAATTAAACTGACAACAAGCACGATACTATTTAGAGTAACATTTAAGGAATATGCAGATATCTGCAAAATGCTTTAAAATTATGTCATTATTGAGATAAAACCGCTCTAAGAAACAAGGGGTGTCTGTATTTTAGTTAAAATCTACTAGCGATATCACGCCAAAACAACAATATTTTCAAATACTTACGGACGTAATTTATATTTAATTTAAACTGTCATCAATGGAATAAATAATTCCAAAAAATATCATAGAACATTATGCTATCTGCAAACATTTGAAAAAATATTTTTATGATAAGTTATTTGACATTTTGTTCATAGTGTCGTGATTTATCTATGTGGCCTTTGCAGTTTGGATGTTACCGGAAGTTACATCACACAAGTCACGTGATGTCCATTCTTTTTGGATATGAGTAGCGCTCATTCTCTGAAATTTGAAGTTCCAGATAGTTGTTTCATTTTTTTCAGGACAATTTATTATTTTCAGAGGGAGGAGAATCCAGTCCAAGAGTGGGACAGTTCTAAATCAAGTTTTAATTCTAATCTTTTGAGAAAATATGTTCATAAAAGTGGTTACCCCCCCCCCTCCTGACTTAGAATTAAATCAAACCCATATGTATTTTTCAGAATTGCATTTACATGCAGTATTTGCAAACCTATGTTTTTTTAAATACGTATGCAAAAATGCACACAATATATCTGTATATGTAAATTGGGCTTTAATTCATATACGGAATCGATCTAAGGTCTTTATGTTTACTATACTTCTGCTTATTGATGTTTGTTGACAATCCCGCACCCATGACCAAGAAAGACATGGATGTAGCGTTGCTCGACAATTAGAAAAGAATCCCGCTTAAACCGGTGCCAGGGCCGTCTTGAACTTACTATGAGGTATGAGCAAAGCTCACTGTTGAAGGCCTCATGGTGACTTCAAGATGAAGAACAACAATAAAAGCGTTGATCCTTTGCTTATTCACCATTTACGACTTGAGTTTGTCTCTCCTGCAGTGTTGAGTCCGTAAAACGATTCCCCGTGCGAGAGATGTATGCTCTCTATATTTTTCAGCTATGGTGTACTTGTGCGTGAGAGAATTTCTCATATGGATATACTATTGATACTTTCAAATTTTGGCAATTATTTTTGTAATTTTCGAAATGTAATCCAGACCACCTGTTTTAAGTGCCCACATCTCACTATTTTATAACGCCAAGTTTTCTTACATTCGACTTGATGAGTGCCCTGTGTTTGTCTATATGTTGTAGTTGTCCACTAGCATAAGACACTAGTGCTTTTGTCGGGCAAAGGATGACAGTGATTGTAAGAACACTTTGCCAGTTTAATTGATGTTTGTTGACAATCCCGCACCCATGACCAAGAAAGACATGGATGTAGCGTTGCTCGACAATTAGCAAAAAATTCCGCTTAAACCGGTGCTAGGGGCCGTCTTGAACTTACTATGAGGTATGAGCAAAGCTCATTGTTGAAGGCCTCATGGTGACTTCAAGATGAAGAACAACAATAAAAGCGTTGTTTCTTTGCCTGTTTTTTACCATGTATTGTCTCATGTGCATTTACTCCATATCCTTTTATTCACCAATTACCTATTACAACGCGAACTCGCTGGAGTTACCGGGCTAAAATTTATAAAAAAAAAGAATCGATGTAAGGCCCAACAAGGATATATATTTTATCATAGTATGGGATATGGTACACTTAATATTTTAGCTATGATGTATATTAGTTATCACACTTGGATTTTGATGTCTGTATAAGCTCAACCCTTCAACATTATTTGTATTGAATAACAATAAAAAAATGAATATCGGTCTCCTTCACTTAATATATTAGGTGGGATGTAAATTTGTTATCACAGACTGTATACGATCACCCCCGGCACAGACGCGTCCTCGTGTTATAACTATTACATGTACTTCTGATTTCTTCCGAGAGATCAACTCGCGTCAAATTTCCCTCAAAATCTATTCGGAATGTAATCTTTGGTGTTTAACATGATGTCATTAGAGTAACATTTTCTACAACTTAATTACGTTAATTATGAAATTTCTCATATCTTCTTTTATAATTTTACTAATAATAAATTAACGAGGTAACTGTGAATTTAGGTTCTGCATATGCGCATTTCGACAACTTATGTCTCATCAGTACAAATGTTAAAAACTCAGTGAGCTTCGTTTTCAAACATTTGCAAAAAACTCGGTGTGAGAAGTTTCATAATCAAGTTGTTCTCGTTGTAAAAACTATATACCTTTCAATACATTCACTGGGTACCACAGGTACCACAGGTGGTACGATACAGTTTCTAAACATAGAACTGAATTTTCCCTTGGTGTACCCAAAATGGAAAAGGGGAGTGAATACTGAAAGCCAACCTCTGAGTGGTTATTAAAAGCAATGTTCATATTGTCGTTGTTTTTTTTTTCAAAAAGACCTGTTATATAATAAAAATGCATATGCCCTTTATTAATGGAGATTTGTTTACAAATGCAATTTAGAACACAAGTAAACTGACGGCCATTGTGTATCGTGATAAGTGGTTCTTTAGAGAATTGGTGATGACTGTATTTCACTAATTATTTGTAAGTTACTACAATATCTCTGGTGAAAGTTATGAATACATCGGCAAAGAATACCGAAGTAAGTACGAGGAAAGGGGAATTGTGAAATCATAAATCCAAAATCACGTCAATTCATATTCAACACGAATTGAGACAGTATGACAAAGACGAACAAAAAAAAAAACAAAATGAACAAGAACGCCACATAACTAAAGCTCTAGCAGTGTGAACCCTACAAAAACTGAGGTACCATCAGGTGCTCTGGAATGGTAACCAAGATCTGCTCCACGCGTGGCACCCATCACACTGCCAGTGAAAAGTCCGATTTTGTCACAGTCGGTGTTAGTTAGTCTGGTAATAAACTGTAGATTTACAAAAAGATATCTATTCTCATTTGTGAAATAGAAACATTGTAATGATCTGTCAAATCCTGGTGACGACCGTAACACTTTTGTAGTGAAAATTGCAACAGTGACTGAACATACCCTAATTGTATATAGTTTATGAGACAGTAATTTCGCTGTGTTGACAAAACCGCTGTACAAACTACAGGCACGGCAATAGCAAAAGCGTTGTGAAATGTACACGACATATGCCGGAGATGTGGGAATATTACTGCTCAAAAACGGGAAGTTCACTATTGGAAAGTCGAAATCATCACCCTTGTCATAAAGTTTTGTTTTCAGATGTCCATAGTTGTCAATGTAGAGGTATAGATCCAGGTATGATGCTGATAATGGTGTATCAGTGGTCGAGATCATTTGGGTATATAAGATGAAGGTTATCCTTAAATTGAAGATTGTTCAATGAAAGAACATCACCTATATAACGGAATGTGTGAAAATCTTGAAAAATAATACTATTGTCGCATATGGAAAAAGAAACTATACCGTGCTATCTGTAGATTGAAATGCAAGATTATCACCATATAAATGGTTATTTTCGCGGGACACAAATTTCACGGTTTCTTTGAAAACAACTGGATTGCTTGTCATTTACTATATTAAGTCTCATATAAATTATATTTCGCAGTATGCAATTTTCGCGACTTCAGAATTGTCGCGAATAAAGAGAAAATTAAGTTCTCGCGAAAATAACCACTTATACGGTATTTTATATAGTATCATTCAATATTACGTTTTAATACTCAGTTTTGATGATTTGACCGATTTATTGACGAATATAAGTCAAAACTTGAAATAAAAACACAGAAATAAGGAAATATTGCTGACTCCGCATATTTAGACTTATTTGGATGTGTTCGAATAGTTTTGGCGTCTAGAAAAAATGGAATCAGTCAGTGGACACTAAACTGGTTGAAATGTGTCTATAAGTATTTGCTCTTATTTTTGTGTTGACTCAGTGTGTTGTATGTGCTACAATTTGGTAGCGACAAATCAAGCGGGTATTTTCTACGTTAATTATGGTGAATGATTGAATTTCAAATTTTGTCAAAATTTGTCATTCACACATAAAATATTAGGTATATACTTAAAACTGAGTTACGATTGGTTATTATTATAATATTTATCTTGTAAAATATTCAAAGAGACTTTTTATCGAGTATATGAAAGAAATTTTTCTGTGCCCGTAATTAATGGAGATTATTTTTGTTTGGTACGGAATATTGATAATATACCCTTAAAAGCAATTTAGAACGCAAGTAAACTGCCAGGCATTGTGTATTTGATTGGCAGCTCTTTAGGAAATTTGTAATAACTCTATTCTACTAATCAAGGGGTAGACATTGGAGAGCCTAAAATTTTCAATTCGTTCATTTTTTTAAATTACTTTAGGTATTTAAATAACACATGTTCATGTCGACTTTAAGCAATTTTTAACAATTTATACCGTCCCGTTTTCTGTTTAGTGGACATCAAAAATACCCTGTATTCTATAGTATTTGGTCCATTCAGGACTTCATTTTGGTGTATACAATAGCTCTGTATAAATCTGTGTTTTATATAAAAATATTTCAAATTCAAAATTCTGTAGTATAAACATGCATAAAGTAAGCATCAATAATGATCATAGTACATTTTAATGTCTGTACTGAACAGAATAGGTTGAAAATTTCACTCTATTTTGATCAATATTAAGCACTAAATTTAATTTTCGCCGAAAACTGAGAATACAAAGAAAACTAGCATACGTTAGAAAAACATATGCATCAAAATTTAAGTCGATTCTTCCGTTCCTTTTGTCTAAATTTAGAATTTGCGCTGAAAAAAGATTGCCATATGAAGAATTAAAATTTTTAGTAATTCGGTATCTTGTAATTCAAAAAAAATAATAAACCACACACAACCGCCATAAAAATCTTATCCTAAAGACTAAGAGAAAATTAAAACAAAGAGTACTTAAGAAATTATGTTATTCGCTATTACAGTATTGCATACTTAAAAAGCCACATTTTGCATGCGGAAGAAAAATTCAAAAAGAAATATCGAAATGGATTGAAAGTTTTTTATTAGAAAGTATTCACGTTTTTGTTGATTTCGAATTATAAGTTTTTTCTAGTAAGAGTTCTGATTTTTAAACATATGCAGTTAAACCCGTCGCAATGCCAATGAAAAGTCCAGTTTGTCATTGTCGGCGATTTTTCGTTAATAAACAGTTATAAATTTTCAAAACCTATATCAAATCAAAGCCCCTGGTCGTTGCGTCTTTCCTGATTTCGATTAAGCTTCTACCTAGCTTTTAAACGTAATGAAACACTGAAGTTACTTTCCATGTTATTTTATTCTAATGCTACTGATGAGAAGTTACTCCTAGAAACAATTACTAATTTTATGCAGCTTTGGAAGTTTGTATTTTACTGTAAATTTAGTTTCTGCAATGCAATGTTATCCAATGTTTGACTTATATGACCAAGGTGT
Organism: Modiolus philippinarum; assembly: GCA_002080025.1. Lineage (NCBI taxonomy): Eukaryota > Metazoa > Mollusca > Bivalvia > Mytilida > Modiolidae > Modiolus > Modiolus philippinarum. Next base: position 53,259 of record MJUU01052440.1, read on the forward strand.
TAGCTGAAAATTGTCTGGGCGTTTCAAGATAGATGGACCTCCGACTGGAGGTGTTTTTTAGTCCATTGAAAAACAATATAAATGAAAATGTGGTCACTTATATTGCGATACCTTGAGTTGTTTTAAGTGAAGGCATAAAGACACATAATATCATTATCATCGGTTCTTGCTTCTTTCTTGACTAAGTTAAAAACAAACATTAACTTTTCAGATGTTAGTTATATTATAGGTGGTGTAGCTGGAAGTTTGATTGTTATTGTTCTGTTGCTGGTTATATGTATATGCAGGTATGATAATTATACGTATATATTGTATGTGTAAACCTTGTTTATTAATAATGTCAAAAAGCAAATGAATGCAAAAGCAATGCATCCGTTTTCATATAAAAATATGGTATTCCCGTATTTGCACCAAAGACAGATTCAGCTGTCTTTGCCATTAGCCACACACTGTGAAGAAATTTTCTCTCTGTAGATTTGAAACTTGTTTATAATTGAATGTGTCTTGCTTAAGTGAGAACCGAACGGCAAGTCCAAAAAACAATGAAAGGACAATAACAACATCAGAAACACCAAGAAACAATGACATAACATGAATACGGTACATAAAAGAAAGATGAAGACAGACTTACAAGGATGAATAACACGGAGCAAATTATAAACCATGAAAGACACCAATCTAACCCATATAGTATTCTTCATACATTGCCAAATTACGCAGATGCAGGAGAAAGATATAATACACTTTATTATTCATGATAAACGTGATGAAAACAAGAAAATAAAAATGCACAAAAAAGTTGTTCCATTGCTGTGTTTTACCATGTATTTGTAGAGATTTTGTCTCATTTGCATTTACTACATATCCCTTCATTGTTAACAAGACAGTTGTGAATTAGAAAAAAAGACTAAACACGAATATAACAAAACAATTCAGTCTGAAAACGAAAAGAAATGTTGTTTTATTGATTACAACTATGCCTTATGTATAAAACCCTTAAATATCCCTTAAATATCTCCTTAAAATGTCACCCAGGCGGGTGACATGTTGTTATTATATGTTTAGTTTGGTTATTATTGTTATTATTTTTACATTGTTTTAGAATTATTATTCTAATAATTCTTGTCCGGGCGATTATTTTAAAAAGACTCAATGAAATAAGTTTTTTATGATCGCACACAGTTAAAGCACTATATGAAGTAATATGGTCTATGATTGAAATCGGAAATTTTCAAAATTGCCGCCATTTCAAGAAAGCTGCAATTTTACATTAAAAAAAATAAAATTCAGTGTCTTGGATCATACATTGCAGAATATGTTCAGTAAAATAAAAGGAAGAAAGAAATAAGATTTTTTTTCAAATGGCTACCATTTTTAAGATGGTCGGAAAATAACGTAGAATTTTTTACTGCGTCCGATTTCAACGAAAATGGATTTTTAGGTATATTTCAGAACTTCAAGGAAGATAGAATGATCAAATTGGTTGTTTGGGGGTGACGTCGGAAATTGCTTGCAGTTACAAATCAAGTTTAATTTTGTAGTTATGATCATTTATAGTTTAAATATCATCTCAATATCTAAAACCGTTTTGTTAATAATCAACTGTAAACGTGTTTATTTTCGCGGGACGGGGTTAATTTTGCAAAGTGTCGTACCCAAACCTTTCGTATGGTTATAATATAAGGGGATCTTCATAATTTCTAATTTTATGTAAATTTTGTTGAAACTAAGGAGTATCTCCCTCATGCAAAGCTCTGTCCTTAGCTGATTTTGGCTTTCTTTTTAGATCATATTTGGTAATTTGTTCTCTATCAGTTTTTAAACATTTTTGACTTTATAGTCTTCCAAACGTTTAGATTTTAACTGCACTGAAGAGACATAATGCACATTTGCAGAACCAAAATTCACAGTAACTTCGGTATTTAGTTATTTGATAGTAAAACGTTTGTTATTAGAATTATTCGCTTGGGATTATATTCGCGTAAAATTTCCAAACGCGAAATTAGCGAAAATTTCCACGTTTACAGTATAAAGTCTAAATGTATTATGTAGTCATTTTTCAGTCTCTAGATTTTGAACATTTCTACTTGATTTGCATCCTGTTTTAAAAGTCTATTCATGTCTTACCTCTTTCATTTAGAAACTGTCATGCAAGAACAAAAACTGCGACAAGCAAAGCCGAACAACAGACGAAAATGACCACAAGATTACCCCATCCCAACATTTAAATTATATATTTTTGAAATGAAGTGGATCAGTGTCAAAGCGTACTTTTTAATATTATATAAAAAAACGGCTTTATGCTTAATAAAAATGTTTATTTTCTTCTGAGTTTATTTCGTACTTCATATTACTTTTAACTCTGCATCAATAAGTTGTTTTATCTGATTTATTATATTTCATCTTAGAAAAAAACAACGACATATTTCTACAAATACGAAGTCAGAACCAGTCCAATTCAGCTCGATTCCTACTTCACCTGGTGATAACAATGAAGGGAGTGTTAACCTCGTTAACAATACGACAGGTACTGATTCCGTCAATATTTCGCATCAAGATGAGAAAAGTGATACACAACAAACTGGTGGTACTGATATAAATTACATTAATGGGCATAATATAGAAAATCTAGCAGAGTTCAGTACTGCAACATCTACACAATATAGTTTGGCAAAACCAAATTCATACAGTACGGAAGAAACTAATGTTTATAGTCTTGCACAGCCAAACAAAAGTGTTAATACTAATATAAGTGCTGAAAATACAGAAAGTGAATACAATGAACTTGAGCATACATTGAAGAAACCAAAAGTTGAAACTGAAATTGCTGTGTATGATAAAGTAAGACCATCTGTAGTTCCTGCACCAAAATTCGCCGGAAGTGAATACGACTCTGTAGATTCTATCCAAAAAAGCATATCAAAAAATCTTGAAATGTAATAAATGATAGAAAAATGTGTGCATGATAATAACAGATACGGATAAAGGAAAGGGTACACAATCTGCAGTTTCAAAGAGATGAGTCGTTTGACTTTAATACGGAGATAACTTTTCTCAAATATGGAATAAACAGGTTACAATTAACCGTTCCAATATTCTGGATAAATCGCATGAAAATTGGAAGTGATGGCAGACATCTTGAATTTTTGCACGTGCTTAAGATTGAAACAACGGCAGTAGAATACCGAAGGAACAAAGAAGTGAAATTTACAAAAAATAGAAGTCAAAAGACATGGCTAAAACGAGAACACAGTGAAGTGAGACACCACCCCCCCCCCNAAAATGGTGAGATAGAAATTTCTCACACCTCCAAATCACACCACCAAAATCAGGAAATATGTCAATCCCCTAGAGTAAAAATTTTTTTCACAGAAATCATCATAATTAACAGATTTTAATTTGGCTAAATGAAGATTTTGAGTACAAAAATTACATGAATAATATCCTAGTTGAACAACACTAACTACTCGAAATATATTACTATATACATATAATATACTGAATGGAAAACCAAGAACAACATTGATACATGTACATACGTTGTAATAAGCATTTGAAAATATTTTCAGATTAGCAGAGACGAAAATAATTACTGAAATTCATATTCTTGTTTATGTCTGTCTTGTTTTTATGCAGTTTTCTTGTACATTGTAGCCTATGATTAAGGTCTTTCCCACTTCGGTGGAAAGACCTTCTTGCATTTCTGCTGATTATTATTATTATCATTTTTATTTTAATTCTTTTTTTTCTTCCAACATTTGCCGAAAAGTCTTAAAAGGTATCACTTTGATACTTGGTAACTTCGGTATTTAGTTATTTGGTGCCATTATTCAGAGATGACTAGAATAGACTTGACTGACCCTGTGACCCCAATCTATTTTTAGTAACAGAGTAACATCACCAAACATGGTAAACCTTGTTAGCAGATGAACTCGGAAACCAGAAAAGATAGCTGATTAAGTGTGATAAGAAAAAATGTTCATTAGGTCATGATAAAGATTTGTTACATTTGGTCCAAAATTGTCCGATGGACCATTCTGGGGTTATGCCCCCGCAAAATTTGATCCTTTTTAACAATGATTATCTCCCAAACCGGAAGTGATAGAGACATGAGACCTTTACCATTGTTCTTGGTACCCCATTAGGGGCTATTTGAAAAGGTCAAGGTCAAAGGTCATCGGTGACCTTTATTTTGACCTCTAGACTTGTTAGCGGATTAACTCCGAAACCGTAACAGATAGCTGATGAAATGTAACGGAGAAAATGTGTGTCTTGTTGAGACCTATATTTGTTACATTGGGTCCAAAATCATTGGACCAACCGTTTTGGACCTATGGGCCAAAAACGATTTTTGATGTACATGTATAAATAAGGTTTTTTTGCCTATAGCTCAAATACAACTGAAGATACAAACATATATTCGTACAAAAAATGTTCAGGTAGACTTGACCTTCAAAATGACGTCAAGGTCAAATGTCAAGGTCACATTGAAAAAAAAGTATTTCACGTTAAAGAGTTTATAAATGAACATACTAAGCTTAGAATGTTGGTTTTCCCTATGAATCAATAATGAGAACATTCTGACGCAACTTTGGGAAAGACCTCTCAATTGTTCTTCGAACGATTGACATACTAGTTGTAATTTTAATTCGTTATAGATATTTTCTGTTATCTTTTTCATTTAATTTACGATGTCCACATTTCTTATCAGGCTCTATATTGATAGATATGAAACAACAACAAACGCTGAGCATACTCAAGAAACTGTTTAGTATTTAAATGTATCGTATGTCGGATGATGGTTGTATACACTGTACCTGAAACTTAAAACGGTCTTATTGATACATGTAAATGGAAAATTTTCACAAAATGCAATAAACAAAAGTAGTGTCAAAGCAAGTTACAGATTGTTTCTATTTTTTTAAAAACATTTTGTAATGGAAATTATGGAAACATGTACCAAAGATTTCATATGGTGTTTGCGTTGTTAATTGTACTTAATGCGAAATTAAATTCTACTTAAGGACGTGTAAATATTTAATTTAGTAGAAATATGTGGTTTGAAGTAGCATCTGATAAATAAAACTTAAACTGAGAAATAACAGATGTTGATCAAATAAATAATACGGGAGTACAATGCTAAATGCAAAATCAATAAAATAACGAGTGATGATATGTTTGCATGCAAACACAAGTCACCCAAACCAGATTCCATTCCCAATTGCTGTGTTGTATATTTATCAACAATTATTGTAATAATGTGTTCTGAAATATTTGTTTCTTTTCCTTGTGTAAGAACTAGTGTCATAAACTCATTATCTTTTCGTCTATCAGTGTTAGTTAACCTGTTCACAGGTTTACACTTTATAAGTATATGTACTGAATTGCATCAGAAAGGAAGTTGCGTCATAATGGTTTCATTATCGAATCATTGATGAAACCAACAATCAAAGCTTAATATTTTACGAAAGGATATGGGGTAAATGAACATGAGACCATAACACATATGTTAACCCCAACTGCAATAATTTTAATGAGCTGTATGGCCATTTCGGAAATTAATTCCTCAATAAATGTACATTTATTGATACTTTAACGTGAAATGAAGCTTTAGGGCTGTGAGCTTGACCCCATTTTGAAGGTCCAGACTTCCTTAACATTTTGTACATTAAATGTCTTTTAGCATCGTCAATGGTACTTGAGCTATGAGCAAAAAACGCAAAATTCGGACGTCAAAAACGGTTTTCGGTCCATAAAACGAAAAGGGTTGGCCCGATAATTTTGGACCCTAGTAACAAATATAGATCTTAACAAGACACACATTTTTGCCTTTACATTTTATCAGCTATCTATTACGGTTTATGAGTTATTACAAAAACAAGGTCTAGGGTCAAAGATCAAAGTGACCAATGACCTTTGACCTTGGCATTTTTAAATGTAACACATATCACCTAAGTTGAATGGAAAAGGTTTCAGGTTTCTATCTATTACCGTTTTCGAGAAAAAACATGCTAAAAGAGGTGACGAAATTTTCAAGGGGCATAATTCTTGAACGGTACATCATAGAATTTTGGTCTAAATGTAACAAAGGTCCTTTATGACCTAATAAACATTTTGCCAGAACAATTAATCAGCTATCATTTACAGTTTTCGAGATATTCCAATCACAAGATTTGAGGTCAAAGTTCAAAGTGACCAATGACCGTGGTCATTTTAGAAATTCAAAGACCTTCTTGCTCATCTTGGGATGGTTGTCTACATTGGTACCATGTTTCATTAAGTTTGGAATTTCCATCTCTGAGATAATGTTTGGACAAACTTTGAAAAATCCATTGAGGAATAATAATAATAACGAGTGATGATATGTTTGCATGCAAACACAAGTCACCCAAACCAGATTCCATGCTCAATTACTCTTTGAAAAAATGCTGTGTTTATATGTTTTACAAATGATTGTAATAATGTGTTCTAAAATATTTGTTTTCATTACTTATTCTAAACTCATCATGTTTTCGTCTATCATTGCTATTAGTGCTTTGATTCACAGGTCAAAATATTTCTGGATTGCGTCAGAAAGAAAGTTGCGTCATAATGTTTTCATTATTGATTCATCGATGAAACACACATTCCAACCTTAATATGTATATTTATTGATACTTTAACATGAAATAAAGTTATGCGGGTGGGACCTTGACCTTTGACCTTGACCTCATTTTGAAGATCCCGTCTCCCTGAACATTTTGAATGTTGAATGTCTTTTTGTATCTTCAAAGGTATTTGAGCTATAAGCAAAAAATCCAAAAATTGGACATCAAAATCGGTTTTAGGTCCATAGGTCCAAAACGGTTGGTCCAATTATTTTGGACCCAATGTAACAAATGTAGATCTGAACAAGACACACATTTTTGCAATTACATGTTTTCAGCTATCTATTACGGTTTATGAATTAATCCAATGACAAGGTCTAGGGTCAAAGTTCAAAGTGACCAATGACCTTTGACCTTTAAATTTTTAAATGTAACACATATCACCAAAGTTGAATGGAATAGGTTTCTATCTCTTACCGTTTTTGAGAAAAAGCATGTTAAAAGATATGATGAAATTTTCAAGGGGCATAACTCGTGAACGGTTCATCGTAGAGTTTCGGTCCAAATGTAACAAATGTTTGTAATGACCAAACAAACATTTTGTCATTACATTTAGTCAGCTATCTTTTACGGTTTCTGAGTTATACCAATAAAAAGGTTGAGGTCAAAGTTCAAAGTGACCAATTACAGTGGTCATTTTAGAAAGTCCAAGACCTTTGTACACATCTTGGGGTTGCTATCAACAATGGTCCCAAGTTTCAGAAAGTTTGGTCCACCCATCTCTGAGAAAATGTTTGGACAATGTTCGAAAAATCATTGAGGAATAATAATAATAATAAGGAGTGATAATATGTTTGCATGCAAACACAAGTCACCCAAACCAGATTCCATAGTCAATTGCTCTTTAAAAGAATGTTGTAAATTTATCACCAATGATTGTAATAATGTTTTCGGAGTTAATTGTTTTTTTATTCCTCATATCAGAATTAGTGTTTAAAACTCATTATGTTTTCGTCTATCGGTGCTAGTAGTGCTTTGATTCGCAGGTTAAAATATTTTCTTTATTGCATCAGAAAGGAAGTTGCGTCATAATTTTCTCATTATTGATTCATCAATGAAACCAACATTCCAAGGTTAATATGTCTATTAACTGATGCTTTAACGTGAAATAAAGTTTTTGGGCTGTGACCTTGACCTTTGACCTTGACATCATTTTGAAGGTCAATTTTTCGTGTTTAAAATATTAAACACAAGTCACCCAACCAGATTCCATACTCAATTGCTCTTTGAAAAAATGCTGTGTTCTAAATTTATCATTAATGATTGCAATGTTTTCGGAGATAATTGTTTTTTCATCCCTAATAAAAATTAGTGCTTAAAGCTCATTATGTTTTCGTGTATCAGTGCTAGTAGTGCTTTGATTCACATGTTAAAGTTTTTTTCTTGATTGCGTCAGAAAGGAAGTTGCATCATAATGTTCTCATTGTTGATTCATCAATGGAAACAACACTGCAAGCTGAATATGTATTGATACATTAATGTGAAATAAAGATCTTGGGCTGTGACCTTGACCTTTGACCTTGACCTCATTTGGAAGGTCGCATCTTCCTGAACATTTTGTCCGCTGAATGTCTTGTATCTTTAATGGTATTTGAGCTATACACAAAAAAACCATAATCGGACCCCAAAATCGGTTTTCGGTCCATATGCCCAAAACGGTTGGTGCAATAATTTTGGACCCGTGTAATAAATGAAGATTTTAACAAGACACACATTTTCTCCATTACATTTCCTCAGCTATCTATTACGGTTTAAGAGTTATTGCAAAAACAAGGTCTAGGGTCAAAGTTCAAAGTGACCAATGACCTTTGACCTTGGTATTTTTAAATGTAGCACATATCACCTAAGATGAATGCAAAAAAGGTTCCAGATTTCTATCACTTACCATTTTCGAGAAAAACATACTTAAAGATGTGACAAAACTTTCAAGGGCATAACTCACGAACGGTTGACCATAGAGTTTCGGTCAAAATGTAACGGTAACAAATGTCCGTCATGACCAAACAAACATTTTTGTCATTACATTTAATCATCTATCTTTTACGCTTTCAGAGTTATTCCAATAAGAAGGTTTGAGGTCAAAGTTCAAAGTGACAAATGGCCGTAGTCATTTTGGAAGTTTTTAGATTTTCCTGCACATCTTGGGGTTGGCATCTACAGTGGTGCCAAGTTTCATTGGTTTGGACCAACCATCTTTGAGAAAATAGGTGGACAAGATTAGAATCATTGAGGAATAATAACAAAAAATAACGAGTGATGATATGTTTGGATGCAAACACAAGTCGCCCAAACCAGATTCCATACTCAATTGCTCTTTGAAAAAAAATGCTGTGTTGTAAATTTACCACCAAGGATTGTAATAATGTGATCTGAAATATTTTTTTTTATTCCTCGTGTTAGAATTAGTTTCTTAAACTCATTATGTTTTCGTCTATCAGTGCGATTAGTGCTTTGATTCACTGGTCAAAATTTACAAGGATTGCGTCAGAAAGTTGTGTCATTATGACTACCCATCTCTGAGATAAAGTTTGGACAAAGTTTGTAAAATCCATTGAGGAATAATAGTAATAAAAATGTTTTGTTGTAAATTTTTCACCAATGATTAATGTGTTCTGAAATAGTTTCATTTTTATTCATCACGTAAGAATTTGTGTCTCCAACTCATTATGTTTTCATCGAACATCGTTAGTAGTGCTTTGATTCAAGATGAAAGCTTCATATTCTGTTTCATCATAATATATAATCATTTCTTTTTTTTAAATATTACATGTTTGTTTGTTTTTTTTTTATTTTTTTTTTATACATAAAGTTGTATCAGTATCAATTATTTAGCTGTATGACTACCAGTAATTTAACTGTCAAATCTAAAGTTGATAAATGCCACATGCGTAAGACTGGTTGTTTAAGTAAAAATACTTTATAATTATAACTAGTTAATTACAACAGACTGATTATATTTCCGCAATTATTTAAATATAGTTATATACCTGTCATCACCTACACCACTAATAAAATTCTAATTACAGTTGACGTTAAGGTTATCAATGTCAAACCACAAATGATATATAATGAAGTAATTTTCATTCATTCAAATAGCAAGAAATGCTCAAATAATTTTGGACCAATACAACAAATGAAGATCTTAACAAGACACACATTTTTGCCATTACATTTAATCAGCTATCTACTATGGTTTAAGAGATATTACAAAAACAAGGTTTAGGTTAAAGTTCAAAGTGACCAATGCCCTTTGACTCTAGCATTTTTAAATGTAACACATATCACCTTAGTTGAATGGAAAAGGTTTCAGGTTTCTATCTCTAACCGTTTTTGAGAAACCTAACATAAAAGATGTGACGAAACTTTCAATGGTCATAACTCCTGAACGGTTGACCATAGAATTTTGATCTAAATGTAAGAAATGTCCGTCATGACCTAACTAACATTTTATCATTACATTTTATCCGCTATCATTTACAGTTTCCGAGTTAATCCAATAATAAGATGTGGGATCAAAGTTCACAGTGACCAAAGACGGTGGTCATTTCGAAAATTTCAACACCCAAGTGCTAATTTTTGGGTGGTGATCTACCTTCCTGTGAAGTTTGATTGAGATTGGGCAAGTGGTCTCTGAGAATTTGGTTGGACAAGATGATTTTTAGAGGCGGAAAAATAGTAATAACAAGTGATGATGTGTTTGCAAGCAAACACAGAAGTCGCCCAATCAGAATTAATTCTTTAATGTTCTTTGAAAGAACAATGCGTCCTCGATTTAAGAATTAAGGATTTAAAACTTATCATGAGTTTGTCTATCAGTGATATCAGTATTTTTTATTAACCTGTATGCACTTTGTGGTTGCATCAGAAAAATCATTTCTATTTATATATTATGAAGTAAAGCACTTCCTCTATTGTGTGTAATTGTATCAAAATTTTAAATTACATTGAAATACATATCAGTTTCATTGAATTTTGACCACCCATTTTTGAGAAAACCATTAAAAAAAACAATTTCTAGTTCTTTCCCGGAAGTTGTGTCATAATATTCTCATTGATCAACAATTTAAGCTTAATATGTACATTTATTGATACTTTTATGTGAAATAAAGTTTTTTGCTTTGACCTTGACCTCCTTTTGCAGGTCACACCTTCCTTAACATTTTTTGTATTAAAGGTCTCTTTGTATCTTCAATGGTATTTGAGCTATAAGCAAAAAACCGAAATCAGACATCAAAAATCGGGTTTTGGGCCATAGGCCCAAAACGGTTGGTCCAATAATTTTGGACCCATGTAACATATGTAGATCTTAACAAGATACACATTTTTGCCATTACATGTTATCAGCTATCTATTATAGTTTATGAGATAATCCAATGACAACATCAAGGGTCAAAGTTCAAAGTGACCAATGACCTTTCACCTTGGCATTTTTAAATGTAACACATACCACCTAAGATGAATGGAAATGGTTTCAGGTTTCTATCTCTTACCGTTTTCGAGAAAAATATACTTAAAAGATATGATGAAATTTTCAAGGGACATAACAACTGAACGGTTGACCATAGAATTTCGAACTAAATGTAACAAATGTCCGTCATGACCTAATATTTTTGTCATACATTTTATCAGCTATCTTTTACAGTTTCCGAGTTAATCCAATAATAAGATTTGGGGTCAAAGTTCGAAGTGACCAAAGACGGTGGTTATTTGGAAAATTTCAACACCCAAGTGCACATCTTTGGGTGGTGATCTACCTTCCTGCATGTGAAGTTTGATTGTGATTGGACAAGTGGTCTCCGAGAATTTGGTTGGACAAAATGATTTTTAGAGGCGGAAAAATAATAATAATAAGAAACGGTGCAACACAAGAAGTCGCCAAACTTTGTTTGGGCGACTTAATAAGAAACAGAGTAAAAACAATAATAACTAAATACCGAGGTTACTGTGAATTTACTTTCTGCATATGCGCATTTCGACAACTTATGTCTCTTCAGTGCAGATAAAATCTAAACGTTTGGTAGACCTTATACTCAAAGATATTTAAAACCTGATAGAGAACAAATAACCAATATGATCTAAATGTAAAGCCAAAATTAGCTAAGGACAGAGCTTCGTTTGGGTGACTTAATAAGAAACAGAGTAAACACAACAAGTCACCAAACAAAAATAGAAGATATAACTTTCAACGAAAAAGTTAATTTTATCAAACAAGATTAGATTTATGTGATTCTACGTAGTTTGTTGTACAAATTACATCATCATGATATTTTTAATTCCAAATGGTTACTGTACATGTGTATTGAGAATATTCTGCATCAATGTGGTTATTCTGATCTTTGATTGGATCCCTATGAAACTAATAATGTATTTGTGTCAAAGAATGTTAAACAAAGATTATGTGATTAAATGAGCAGAAAATGATTTTAACTATATTATTTTTAAACGTAGGCTGGGTTTAGAAAAAAAAATATTTACTTGATATGCCAAATGATTTAATGAAACATTATGAAACTTTTAGATGTCTCAATCAGAGGCATCTTATCGAAAGAAAAAGGTAGGTCCTTTGGTATTGAAGGTAATGATAGAATTTGTGACATTTGTACAAGCAATTATATATGTGATGAATATCATTATATATTTGAATATTTTTTTTATGATTATGAAAGTAAATCCTAAAACAGTGTGCCACATAATTTGACTACAAATCCAAAAACTGATAAATTCAATAGCTTATTTAATTCAGTCACTGTTTATGTTTATTATAAACTTGTAAAATTCTGTAATATTGTACTCTCACTAGTCAACTTATTCAATCAATTGATTGTTTTCCTTTCATATCACATCTCTCAATTCCATATATGTTGCATAAAATTTTCTTTATGTTCACTCAGATTAATTACATTGTATGTTTAATTTGTTTATATTCTCAACCCCTGTTGGGGATTTGAGAAACTTGAAACTTTAACGTAGACAGGTGGTGCTCGATGTCGATCCATACCCAAAACATTTGTGCCTTTTTTAGTCTTTGGTTGACTAAACTAGTGCATTTTTCAGTCTTTGGTTGACTAAACTATTTGTAATAGTAACTCAAAATATTAAAACAACATCATTTTAGAACCCTGATACTTTTGTCATTTCTTTTATTTGGAAACTTGCAATATCTAAATTTTTAGAACTTTGTTGAAAACTAAGGAGTATCTCTCTCGTACAAAGTTCTGCCCATGGCTGATTTTGGCTTTACATTTAGATCATATTGGATATTTATTCAGTTTTTAACATCTTTGAGTTATGGTTTTCCAAATAATTAGATTTTATCTGCACTGAGGATACATCATTAGTCAAAATGGCCACATGTAAAATAAATTACAGTAAGTTCGGTATTAAGTTATTTAATCATTATGTCACCCGTGACTTTGTTGGGGTGACATGTTGTTATTCTACGTTTCTTCTGATTATTATGTCACCCCAGACTTTGTCGGGGTGACATGTTTTATTCTACGTTTCTTCTGATAATTATTATTATTATTATTATTCTTTTTCTTCTTCTTCCAATAAATTTTGTCCGAAGGATTATTTGTTGATGGCTTGATGTATTCAAATGAAACTTGGTAGGAAGTTAGATCGGCATAAGGAGTTGTGTTTCCTTGCAATTTTTTTTCAAAATGTCCGCCGAAATACGTCAAAATTTCAACATTGTCCGATATCAACGAAAATTGATTTCTAGGTAGATTTTGACGCTGCGAATAACATGGAATCGTCGAATTGGATGTCTGGGGTGTCATCGGCTATTGCTTGCAAGTAAATCATCAAAAATGTTCAGCATGTCAAGGGCTATATCTTCTTCATTGGACCGAAACTCTCAGATGACTCCCTAAAGAGTTATTGCTCTTGACGCGTTTCGGAAAATGGTTTTACACATATAAGTTTTAAACCGTTACAGATAGTATAGTCAAGTAACATATCAAATTAATCAGTAGGAAGAGACCTTCATTTTGAGCACAAGGTCAGAGGTCTTCAAGGTCAGAAGTCAAGGTCATAGCCAATTTTTGGGATTTTTTCAGTAAAATCACCAAAAAAGGTAAGAGATAGGTGATTAAATGTAGTTTAAAAAGTTCAGAACTCTTGTTTACATCTACATACTAGAATCGACAATAAAATCAACAAATAACATGTAATCATGATGAAACTGGTGAAAGACCTTGCAATTGTTCTCTGAACAATTGACTTTTTAATTATTATTATTATTCTT
>MJUU01052440.1:77183-92085 GCA_002080025.1 Modiolus philippinarum
TCGATANTTTTTTAAAACAAATACAAAATCAATAATTTTGGACTTTGTATATACGTCTCATTGGTTCTTGCAAATCGATAACGGCTATAGTCATACTGAATTTTTCCTTTCCTTTTCTCTCGTGCATGTCTGCTTTTGATGCTCCATTTTTTGTATTGTCTTAGACACTGGTGGAGGAGGGTGTTGTTGGGGAGGGGGGACGAAGAGGGTCTCATCCCGGAATCCGAGTTCATTTTTTTTCTAAATCCCGAGATTCCCTAATAGAAAAGGAAATTGATGTAACGGATGAAATCCCGATCCCCTCTGCATTTATTTACCGGGCCTTGAATTATAAAGCAAAAAACGTTTACATACATGTGTGTTATAAGTAAGCATATATGTAGCGTCACCAACGTCAATCCGATTTTACAACTTTTTAGGCGTATTAGCCATCTTCGGCGAGCTGTAATTCCAAAACTAGGACGGTGACGTATGCTTTTCTATGTATCTATGGATTCCTGAAGATGATATCTACGTTATATTAGTTTTTAGTTCATATTTGTATATTTTGACATATAAAAACGTCGCAAAAACTAGAAATTTCGGTCTCGAATTTTGGATTTTCCCTATTTGTCTTTGTAAATTTGGCGCCAAAAATGGTATTTTAGATTAGGAATAACTCGAAAAAATGCACGGTGACCCCCTAATTTTATTTCATTTTCCTGTGTATCTATGATAGATCTTTACAAATATATATACTTTTTTGGAAATTTTTTCGGTCCGTTTCGGTATCGTGTAACCTTTTAAATAGAACACTTAACGTGCTTCTTCATGCACCATATCACCATTATGTATTTCTGCAATGAAAATTAACAAATATTCAAAATTTGCTTACAAAATTCTTCGTTGGAGTACCTAAGTAGTCTATCTGTTTTTGGTTGTTTTTTTTCTTCTTGAATTTATTATACTTTAGGGAAACGGGACAGAGAAAGGGGAGGTTTGGGTACCAATAAACCGGTTTAACCCTACCGCTGGTTTTTGCTAGTGCCGGTACCAAGTCCGGCTGTCCCGAGTTTCTATCGTTGTTTACGTTTTTTGTATTTTTATTGTGCAGTTCCTTGTTACTTTGTGGCATTTGACTGTGCTTTTCGGCCATTGCAGGTGTTTCCTGTTATCTTTTTCATTCTGTGTTGGCCACTTCGACAACTTTTGTTTCTTCGGTGCAGAATAAATCAAAATATTTCGAAGACCTTAAAACATTCTGTTAGAGCACATATAGTGGTCATCTCAATACTAATATTTATAACAAAAGCGACGGTTTAAATTATCAATTTCCCTAACATGGACAGAATTGTTGCAGCTTCTCCTGCTCACGGAGTATATATTTCACAGGTGAGTCATTAGGCGAGAGCTAACACAAATTATGCTGACTTTCTCATTAGATATAGTTATCTCAAGGCTTCAAAAAATTTCGTCTCATTAAAAAATTATTTGATAGATATCAGTTCCTTGTTGAAAAATTTTAAACTCTCGGTCCGAACTCCGATTCAAGATTCTTTTTTACATAGTACTGGGATGATCATCTCTTTTTGTCTACGTCCTTTCATTTGCAATTGCTGTTGAGTTGCTACCGGACACTACCACGGCATGGTACTTTTCCATGCCATAAAACCGGTTTGACCCACCATTTCTTTTGAATTGCCTGTACCAAGTCAGGATCATCGCGGTCGATAAATTTTCTGGTGGTTTCCATCTTATTTGTCTGTTTGTCTCATGGACTTCGGCTCTTGACAACTTTGCTCGGTAATTGTTATTACCCCTATTAAAAACACTTAAAGAGAGCTACCAAAATGCCAAAAATGCAACAAGCAGCTTAATAATGAAGTAATACTAGTTCAGGTAAAATCGAACGTACAGTTGACAAACAATGAAGTATTCAAAATGGTCTAATAGGGAGTAGATCCAAAATTGGAAAGTCTTTATTTAAGTTTCCATCATACATTTACATCCTTCTAAGAGATTCCTGATTCCGGGAAAGCCAAGTACCAAGACGTCACAACATTGCGCAAAAAAGTCAATGGCAATTCGCCTCCTTCAAGTGATCAAAAATTATACGTTGTTAATCGACCTTGATCATAAATAAACCTAATATATCAGTGTTTAAATTGGTGTATTATTCACCAAATTCACTTGAATAGTTTTAAAGGTACATGTACAAGAATACAAAGTATATCTTTAAATTCAAAAGTTCTATTTTCTCATATGCTCTAAGATCTGATTGGTTGAATTGGTGGTTTGATACCTTTAAATTTGTGCATTATTAGTAATCGAGTGTAGCATAAAGTTCTCTAAACCGTAATGTCTCGATGGGGAGGAGTATGGCAACTTTTTTTGGTGCGGATCAGATTTTTTAGAAAGCTAAAATGACTTATTTTAATATTAGATTAAGTTATTTTATTAAACAATGAAACATGATAGTTCATACCAGATGTAGCTTGAAAGGTCATGAATCAAAGATGGACGCCACCTAAAATTTTACAATAGGTACATCTTAATGATCATTTCATAGATCAGTATATATAAAGCTTGTCAACATGAAGATCCTCTATGTAAAGTTGGATTAGGGTAGCAACAAGACATCTGAGATGTCTTCAATCGAAGATTCTTATGTTGGACCTAACATAGACAATATGCAAACAGGTACATCTTACAAACTGTTTTTTTTTCTTTTTTTTTTTTTTTTTTTAGATCAAGGTAATATTTAGCAGAAATAAAAGTCCTCTACTATATAAATAATTTCAGTTCAAGATGTTAGCCAACGCAGGTCTTGTTTCAAAATTCAATCTTTATGGAATAACAAGTACATTTGTGTAGATTGCTAATTATAGAACCCCTTTTTATACATAAAATTAGCATATATTAGCCGGGATACTAGGAGGTCCTTTACTAAGTTAATGATCTGTAAATAAATAATGAAACCCAAAAAGACTGCAAAGATCTTAGCTACATAATGAACCTTATCTTAGAGCAGCTACATATTGTAAACGTTCATGGATCAATATTCCTTATCTGCGCTACATGTAACAATTATGCACGATTGAGCCTCAAACTAGGTTATCTTTGACATCAATGGTTGGTTTTAGCTTCTTGGTTAGATCTTGTAATTAGTTATTTGTTCTGTGTAAGCTTTATGCGTCATTTGGTTCGGACTTCCAAATGTTTTGACTTGGTCTGCATCAGAAATAAGTTCTCGAAATGGCTGCTTGCAGAAACTAATTATACAACAACTTTTGCACTAAATTACTTTATTTAAGAAAAAATATTTGTTGCAAAACAGCTGTTAAGGTCATAATCGAAGTACATTGTATAAAGAAATATGTCATTTTTACCAAATTTAACAAATTTCTCTATATTAATTTAAGTTGAAATGCAGACATAGCATACTGAAATATATGATGATTCTTGACCAAACCCTTCGGGGTGTTTTTAGTTTGATTTTATTTTCTTCTGTAGTGCGACAGTGTTTTACCAGCAGACTAGGCTCTTTGAGCTAGCCGGCATTGTAGCGGCGAGCACCCCTTGACCCATCTTTCAAAATAAAATATTATCATTTTCTCTCCTTAAAATTACGTATTTTCATTTTACTATTCAGAAAATATTGATATTTTTTTCCCTTTCAGCTTTCACACATATTTCGTTACATCTATTTCCAAATGTTTGATTTGATCTGCACTGAAGAGACGTAAGTTGTCGAAATGTGCATATGCAGAAACAAAATTCTCTCTCCCTCTAAGATTGTGATAATGGAGTAAGTAGTCTATCTGTATTGGGTTTGATTCTCATGTTTATTCAACTATAGATGTACATGAGACAAAGTCTCCACAAATATATCGTAAAAAAATATGCAAATGGAACATCGCTTTAATTGTTGTTCTTCATCTTGAAGTTACTGTGAGGCCTTCAACAAGACGGCCCTTACCACCGGTCTGTGTGGAATTCTTTGTTAATTGTCAAACAACGCTAATCCATGCCTTTTCTGGTCATGGATGCGGGGTTGTCAACAAACATTAATTAAACTGGCAAAGTGCTCTTACAATCACTGTCATCCGTTGCCCGAGAAAAGCACTAGTGTCTTAAGCTAGATTACGATTACAACATACAGACAAACATAGGGCACTCATCAAGTCGATTGTAATAAAAGATTGGCATTTATAAAACAAATGAGATATGGGCACTTAAAACAGGTGATGATAATTACTTTTCGCAATTTCAAAGATAAAAACCAAATGAAAGTATAATAATATATCCATATGGGAAATTCTCTTACGAACAAGTACACCATAACTGAAATACATAGAGAGCATACAACTCTCGCACAGGAGGAATCTTTTACGGACTCCACACTGTAGAAGAGTCAAACTCCAGTCGTGAATTGTGTATGAAAGGATATGGAGTAAATGCTAATGAGACAACGTCTCTACAAATACATGGTAAAACATGCAAAGGAACAACGCTTTTAATGTTTTCTTCATCTTGAAGTAACCATGAGGCATTCAACAGTGAGCTTTTCTGATATCATATAGTAAGTTCAAGATGTCTCTTAGCACGGGTTTGAGCGGAATGTTTTATTGATAGTCGAGCAATGCTACATCCATGTCTTTCCTGGCAAAGAATACCATAAAATAGTGGGAACTTAAAACAGGTGGTCTGAATTACTTTTTGAAATAACAAAGATAGACCCATAAACCGATTTTGCTAGTGCTGGTACCAAGTCCGGCTGTCCCGAGTCCTTTTGTTGTTTACGTTTGTCTTTTGTCTTATTCCTGCTTTTACTGTGTATAATTTTCAGCCATTGTAGGTATTTCCTGTTATCCATCTTTTACATATAAGATTAAAGATTACAATTCATGAAATATATGGCATATTATGCGAGACATTGTACAACAGGGTTGTGTGGAAAGTGCTTTAAAAGTTGTAATAGGTATATGCATGCTATTAACTATATATCAAGTATACAGAGGCTGATACAAATAAGACAAATAGAAAATCAAACAAATGTTTAGGAATATTAATTTACAGGTACTTCAAAACTAAATTAAATTCTCTTGGAATTCAAAATTATATCGGTGATTGTCGGAATCTGAAAAAAAAACATATTACTTATAGGTTTTATTTTTATCAAAAGTACTTCAAATTTCTGTATAATTTTATGTGTTTTAATGATTGAAAACAGTGCTTGATTGGATGTAAATTTCAACATAAAAGTGATAAAGACTTTGTATTGATTTTGTTACCCGATGACATATATGGTTAACAATATACAAGAGAAAGTTTAGAACAGTTATTGGAATACATGCATGGTTATCTAAGATGGACAAATTCAAATATGCTTCATCGTTTTTCGCTCTACATTTCTTTACAGGTAAGCATGTTTTCTTTATCCATCTTATATGCTTTTTGGGTGTACTATTCCTCAAGTATGATTATTATCCAGTTTATAAAAAAAATGTCCAGAAATATGTACGCTGCACTACTGATATTCGTTTATGCAAGAAAGAACTCACTAGTTTATAGTGCTTGGTCTTATTAAGTTTCCTAAGTCTTTCGCGAGAGTGGATATGTATTTTGCGTATTTCTTGATCTGAGTATGTCGTCAAGAGATAAATCGTTGTTCCATTTCTTTGTTATGTTGTCTTCCGAACGAAGCATGATTGGACTTGATGTTCTTGCATCCTTATTATTCTTTTTCTTCTTATTTTTTGTCAAATGTACTCAGAACCTAATGATTCATTTTTAGTTAGATGAAACCCTACTTAAACATGTGAATGTTCAAAATGACAACCACTTTAAACGGCAAAAACGGAAAAATAAAAGTGTTTCAGATATGATGGAAACAGATTTTCTGGCATCATTTCTAGGCTACAACTTCCAAAGAGGTAATGGAAATGGATGGGAATAGAATTTTTCAAGATGGATAAGATTTTACAAAAACTTTGCAAAGACACTATGTAATAAATTCCCAAATGAAAAGTTTCAAAAGGCGGCTGTTTTTATTCAAAAGAGAAAAGGTAAGAAAATTTTAAAAGCTCCAAAATGGATGGAATGTCATAAATGGATTGATACAAGATGTGTATCTCAAATTCTAGCTTGTACTTTTGATATTCGCTTTTATTCGGGAGACTTTGGTGAATACATTAAAACGCAATTATTTCTTGTTAGTACTGCTTGTAATTAATATTATCAGTATTTTGTTTTTACTTTCAATGATTTGTCTGGAAATTTTTGTTGGAGACGAATAACCATGAAAGAAACGAGGAATTTTTCACGACGCTATTAAATTCAGAATTTCTGCAAAATTTCGTAACTTTTTCATCATCGTCCGATTTCAACGATACTTGCATTGACTTCTTTGATTTCACTGCTTAAATTAAAACGCAGTTATTGAATTGCTTTTCAGGGGAAAGCGGCTATTGCTTGTTGATTGAAACATAGTTGCCATGTCGCCATGTGACCAACCGGGGCAACATATCGTTACTGTTATGTTGCTCATTATCATTATTCTTCATTAACATTTTCATCCTTTAATTATTGTTTTTTTTTTTTATTGTTACGTGTATCGTAATGTGAAATCGCGGGAAAACTATAGCTCGTTTTGTTTAAAAATGGTGAAATCCGTAATAAGATAATTTTTTTTATTAAAAATAAATATAATCTACAAGTTTTACATATAACAAACAAAGTCACAGATTTTACGGTGATCCAATAATATAAAAAATGTGGTGAATTCCAGTAAAAGACCGTCACTTGGCGTACATATGGGATCTGAATAGGAAGTGGTTCTCATTTTATACCTTGAAATATTTCATTCAATGCTGACATGACTTGCAGAATAATTTAGTAAATTAAATCAAATGCTAATTAAAAAATTGGCTCCGAAACCTTTATTTTCATTATCTAAAGGTGTTAAATCGTGTATTACTCTGTTACAAATTTAATTCTTAATTACCTGAAATTGAATTTATGATATTTATCAACAATTTTAAAAGACTGTAAAAATTTTCACTACGACACGTGTCCAGACTTTTGAGAAAAGTTTGATTTTATCAAATGGATCTTGGATTTGATCAACTTAAAGAAAACTGCAGAAAATGAAAAAAAAAATGAAATGGTACCCAGTACCACTTTGTGCAATTTCAACGAGAATTGAAATATGTCAACACAAAAGATAAGAGGGAGATGGTTAAAGTTAAAAAGAAGGTTAAAATGAAAAAAATAAACAGTAACTTCGGTATTTTGTTATTAATTACTACTGGACTGATTCCTCTGCTAGTGGACTGTTAGTCCTCCAGGGTATTCACCAACATAGTAGTCAGTATTTCTGTGCTCACCCGAAAACCGATTGTATTGAAACTTGCAATATCTAAACTTTACAAAATTTTGATTAAAACTAAGGAATATCTCCCTCATGCATAGCTCTGTCCTTAGCTAAATTTTGGCTTTTATTTTTAGATCCTTTTAGTTATTTGTTCTCTATCAGCTTTAACATGTTTTTCGGTGAATGGACTTCCAAATGGTTTGTTTTGATCTGCACTGATGAAACATAACTCGTCGAAATGCGTATATGCAGAGAATAAATTAACAGTTACTTCGGTATTTTGTTATTTAATAAAGTAATTGGTTGTAGCTCGAATAGAGCGCCTCCAGACAACCACTAGTCCCTAAACAAAAAACGTATTCGAAGATGCCGATGTAGAACAAACATTGTAAAATCTCAATACCACTACATTGACTGCTAATGAAGTAATTAAATGGTACTCACAATTCATTTGATATCGCATCTACAAGTACAAACTCTCCACCATGATAGGGAGGACTTCCTAAACCGTCACAAAACAGTATTGTCTTCTTTTGGTATTATTTTAAGTGAAGACAACAGCAAACTGCCTTGTATTTACTAGGTACCAAAGTTTCACAAACGCCCTTAAAAACATAGATACATTGATCGGTCTGCCAAATGCACAACAAAACCCCACTATAAGCTCCTGACTTCAGCTGTCGAAGATGTATTAAAAATATATCGTGGTAAAGTATTCTCTACAAGTGGGGAGCATCAGTAACTCTTAGGACTTATGATAATAACATTTATCTTCAACTTAACGTAAGCAACAAAGACAAACCTTTTGACTTTTCTACACTGTAATCTACTCTCAAACTTGATAAATAAAAATCAGTACTCCGTAATTTGGTGCGAGGTTAAGATTGGGTAAGTTTTGTTCAACATCACACTGATTCCACAAGAAGTGAAAAAGGAGAATTCCATCTCATGCTGCACGTTGGTTTTATTGGAAACATATTTGTAGAATTAGTAACGCAAGCTGGCATTTAAGCAGACAATAGGGATACCTAATGGGAATAACTGTTCGCCATTTTTTTTTTACTTGTGTGAAGTCAGGTTGATATAAGAGCTGGTTAAAAAATGACAATAACACTGCTTGCCAAGTGCGGTTCGAGTTAATTGGTGGTTTATGTACCCAGAGACTATGACTGCTGTAATTAGATGCATTGTGGGTATAATCAGACAAAATATACATCCGGTATGACGATAATAGTGGAATTAAGGCAAGGAAATGTATTTAAGTCATATCTTACACCTGTAAAGGAAGGTAGAAGATTGGTAAATTGTTCAGCTAACCGACCGTCACAACAAAGTCAAAGAAAGTACGTTTCATACGTGATAGTAAACAAATCTTATAACTTTACAATTACACTTATTTCTGTTAAAAAAATGAATATTACACAGCTTATATACAATGGATACATATATCGTTCAAACAGTCTTGCTTCCTTATGCATCTTGGAAGATATCTGATTTTAACCAAAAACTGACACTATGGCTGCTGTTACCGCGAAAGGTGGTTTTTAAACGAGATTGGATGCTGTCTGCTTTACATTTACCCACATGTCCTTTCTTTTACATATTATGTACACTTTGACGGTCTAGTACTGTCGTTTTCGTCATATTTATATTAATCAATAATAAATTATTATGTATAAGCTTGAATCTGCTCTAATGGCGAGTGATGAACTGATAGTCGTTTGAATTTTCCGTGAATATCTACATTTTCTTTACTCTAACTGAAATATTATAATTATTATTCCTTCCATAATTTTGAATCTCTTAATATTTGAAATTCATACGTTCTACCATGCCTCTGTATATGTGAAAATTCATAACGTTTTCACGTTTTTAGTTATTTTTACATGCATTTTTACTGTCCCGAGTTCCTATCGTTGTTTACGTTTGTCGATTGTCTTATTTGTGTTTTTCCTGTGTAGTTCCCTAGCATATTGTGGCATGTAATTATAGTTTTCGGCCATTGTAGGTGTTTCCTGTTGTCCCTTTTGTTTTATTTAATACAAATACCCTATTTGATGGTATTTCAGCCAAACATATTTCGGAAATATAAGCTGTAATTTGATATTTTTCTACATTCCGTTGCACTAATGGCAATTCAGTTATATGCAAAATTTCATAAAACTCGAGAAAGCATACACTTACATAACTTATACCTAAGTATATGCTTTCTCTTTTTACATCTGTATTGATACTGTAAGTCAATTTAGGAATTTATGCACGCAAGCGGTTGGGAAATTTATCCTCATATATTTTGATATTAAAAATATTACATATTAAAAATAAAATTTTTAAATATTAAAAATAAGCTTTTTAAATATTTAAAAAATAATTTTTTAATATTAGAAAATAAGTTCATATATAAGAAAGTGATTTTCAATATTAAAAAATGTTATTCAATATCAAGAAATCGATTGTTTAATATAAACAATTGCATATTCATTCTTAATATTAAAAATATGTTTTAGTTTTTGATATCCGGAAAACATTTTCTAATATTAAAATTCATGTTATAATGTTAAAAACTGATTTTTTAATATCAAAAATATCTTTTCTTTAATATTAAAAAATATCCCATTTTTAAATATTACAATTAATTATTTAATTGACATCGACTGCGTTAGCAAAGCAGTCTATTTTTTAATATTAAAAAATCAACTTATTTGTAATATCAAAACATAAACCTGTTTTTTAATATCAAAAAATATCTTTTTTTTTATATTAAAAAATATTTCTTTTTTAAATATTAAATTTATTTTTTAATATTCTTTTTAATATAAAAAGTCAGGTTTATGTTTAAACATTAAAAAATAAGTTGATTTTTTATATTAAAAGAAAAGGCTGCTTTGGTAACGCATTCGATGTCAATTAAATGGTTAACAAGAGGTAACAAAGCGGCTTTCTAATATGAGTCTTTATCTTTGGCTTTGGAAACAAAGCTATGTTCTAATTCCAACAATATTTTTTAGCACATGCGTATATTTTTTCAAAAGGACATTCGTAATGTACAGTTTCACATTTATTCACTCAATATTCATGTCCAATAAAACTAGTTTAACCCCACCGCAGCAGGTTTGCGCCTGTGCTAAGTCAGGAATTTATTAAGCCTTTGTGTGTCTTGTCCTTTTTCTAGTTAGTTTACTTTATGTCTAAAGGAGTCTAGAATGATGTTTATTTCGCTGGACTTGATTGCTCTTTGTTCAGGGGGCCGAGTCCGACCTGCCGTTGGGTGTGAGGTTTTCTCAACGTTCATTGAAGATCTTATGGTGGCTTTGAGTTGTTATTACTCCCCTTTGGGTCGTTGTCTCTTTGACACATTCCCCGTTTCCCTTCTTTTTTCTATTTTAAGTAATGAATCATCCAAAAGCTGCATCAAATAATGACAATGATAGAAATTTACAACAGTTACTGAATTTAAGACTCGGAACTGAAATTGACATAACCGTAACCTATAGCTAGCAACGAATGTGTTGTTGTTATGAAATCTTATGTATGTTGCATATCATGCTCTACAATTAATATATAAAAAATATAATTTTTAATGTAAATAAAATTATAAATTTGAGTTTTATTCTGTTTCTTCTCTTTATTGGCTTCAAATATAAGATAACTAAGCAGTCATATAAATCAGAAATATAAACAGCTCACATTTATAGCCGCTTCGATTTAAAATATCCGTACTTTATATTTTTACAATAGATCATTTGTATTAATTCATAAGCTTATTAGCATCTTGTGTAAATAACATAACGAATATAGATTTCTCTATGTCCATTTATGTGTGTTTGTATGCAGTTTTTCGGCATATTTTAATTCTAGTGTCAAACCCAATATTGTTCTCTAAGAGCCGCTTCGAATGTTTAAGACGCTTGTGAAATATATAAGAATCGAAATAGATTATTGCAATTGGGTTCTATGCGAATTAGAACATGATCAGACCTTATATTTGTCAATATTTTATCGCTAGGTATAAAATATTGACAAATATAAGGTCTGACCATGTTCTAATTCGCATAGAGCCCGCTTGCAATAATCTATTTCTTAATTTTTTTCTTGCAATGATGTTAAAAACTAAAAGGCATAATCTGGAAACTCACTTTTCCAGTGGTAAGCCTTTTTCATATTTACTATACATTTCATAGGTTATGAATTTTTGATATTAAAAATGTTATGAATTCTCAATATTTAGAAACCTTTTTTTTTATTATCAAAAAATCAAACTGATTATTTAATATTAAAAAAAATAATTTTTCAAATGTTAAAAATCGAACCGATTATTTAATATTTAAAAAAAATCAATTTTTAATATTAAAAGAATCAATTTTAATAGTAGAAAATCCGACGATTAAAATGCCACCTACCGCATACCAATTTATATACATAAACCCAAGGCGCCTTTGAAAATGACTCTATTTCGCTGTTTTGACTTAAACTGAGGAAAATTGGTATTTGATAGATATCAATTGAAACATTTACATTTTTAATGACTTATTTATAACTAATTTTTGTTGATTTTTCTTTTGTTTTGTTGTATTCGTATTTTTAAGTCGTCAAACCTGTAAGCACGCGCAGCACCGTTTACTCATTAGAAACAGGTAAAACTTATGGAACACATTTTAGGTACTACAGTTTGCTTCCATAATAGGTTTTCTTGGGTGTTAAAAATATGCACAGTTTCTTTGATATGGGGAAAATATGCCATTTTTAGACAAATATTTCGAATATTACAGCAGCCAAGTGACTTCGGTTACATAAACCACCAATTAACTCGTGCCGCACTTGGGAAGCAGTGAATAAGCCAGCCAAGTCTTTTAATTTAGCTTATGCTATGAAGATGATGATCTTTTATTGAGCAATCCTCAATTTAAGGGCAAGATATGTCTTATTTACCCAAATGAACTCGAAATTTAAGAGATAACTGACATATCATTATAAGCATCAAGCCTGGACTTTTACCTCTACACTGACCACTCTTGACGTATAAAAACAAAGCTACAAAAAGTTTGATGATTTCGACTTTCGAAAAGTGATCTTCCCGTTTTCGAAAAGTAATATTTCCTCGCCACACACCTTCTACATTTAACAACACATTCGCTATTGTTGTGGCTGTAGTTTGTACAGATCTTGTCAACAGAGAAAAAATACTGTCTCAAAAACAACTACATTGAGGATATGTTCAATCATTGTTGTAGTAATGTCACTACTGGCGCTACAGTGACAGATTGTTTAAATGTTTCTAGTTCACCGATGAGAATAGGCACCTTTGGGTAGATCCAGAGTTTATTGCGGCACTGAAAAATACCGGATTTTTCATTTGCAGTGTGACGATTCCAAGCACGAAGCAGATCAAGCGTGCCCTTCAAGAGCATCAGATGATGCCTCCAATTTTTGTAGGGGCTCATACTGCTTGTGCTTTAGTTTTTATAGCTTTCTTGTTCGGTTTTGTTCAATATCGTTTTTATCTTTGTCTTAATTTTTTTTCCGGATTTTTTCGGAATATATTTTACCGCCGCTAGCAAAGAAACGCAAAATAGGGGTGAGATCAGGTATCGTTTGTAATTGTAAATTTAGATATTTCCTTATTAAAATTGTTCATCGATGATTTTTGCCGAGCATCGTTTGATGTAATTTGATAAGATTTGGATAGTTTCTATACACGAATATTTGCATGCAGATGTGGACAATTAATAATTAAAAATAACACAAATTCGCACGGTCGCAAAAATACGTCCAAATTTCATCATTTTTCAATTGAATCAAAAATTGATGTTGATATGATTCTTTTAATTCAGTGCAAACTATGTACATGAAAGGGTTTTTAGGAGAGTTATCAGCTATTCATGCAATATCCAAATTAAGTTGTTTTTTTTTCAAACGTTTATTTGGCCAATAGTGTTTTAGGAATGCCTGATCTGAATCCCTCTAAACTTTGCAAAAAGTTGTATCACCATACTAAATTGTGTATATTGTTAAAAATATTTAAATTGGTTTCAATCACCAAAATGTTTAAAAAGTTATCCATGACTTCAGCAATTTTTAGTTTTTATCAAGATGCACGAATGGATGAAGTTTACGAGAAGTTTGTATCTAATGTTGTGTAGTTTTAAAAAACGTCAAAACAGAAAAATGGATTCATGTTGAATTGTATTGAAGTGGCGGTGGAAGAGAGAAATATGTAACAATAAACGAAAAAGTACGTATCGATGGGATAGATTTATCAGTTTTAAAAATTGCAATATCAGCTTTTGCTTAGAACTATAAATCTAGTTATGTCGTTTCTATAAAGGCCAGGGAAACATTGCTATTTTTCTTTGTAAATTTGTAGCCTAAGATGGAGTGTTTTGACATATTGTTATAGTACTGTTCCTTCATTTTTTTATTTAGTAAATATATTCATATTGTTTTTGCCCAGCTATTTTGAGAATACGTTCAGAGACAACGGCAGCAGAATACCAAGGAACACGGGGTGAGGTTATCAGAAAAATCAAGGTCAAGAGACATGCCAAAAAATAAGAACACAGAAAGACAAAGCAATGAAATTAGACAGCTTCAAGCTAAGACACGGGCAATGAAATTAGACAGCCTCAAGCTAAGGCACGGGCAATGAAATTAGACAGCCTCAAGCTAAGACACGGGCAAGGAAATTAGACAGCCTCAAGCTAAGACACGGGCAATGAAATTAAACAGCCTCAAGCTAAGGCACGGGCAATGAAATTAGACAGACTCAAGCTAAGACACAGGCAATGAAATTAGACAGACTCAAGCTATGACACGGGCAATGAAATTAGACAGCCTCAAGCTAGGACACGGGCAATGAAATTAGACAGCCTCAAGCTAAGACACGGGCAATGAAATTAGACAGCCTCAAGCTAAGACACGGGCAATGAAATTAGACAGCCTCAAGCTAAGACACGGGTAATGAAATTAGACAGCCTCAAGCTAAGACATGGGCAGTGAAATTAAACAGCCTCAAGCTAAGACACGGGCAATAAAATTAAACAGCCTCAAGCTAAGACACGGGCAATGAAATTAGACAGCCTCAAGCTAAGACACGGGCAATAAAATTAGACAGCCTCAAGCTAAGACACGGGCAATGAAATAAGACAGCCTCAAGCTAAGACACGGGCAATGAAATTAGACAGCCTCAAGCTAAGACACGGGCAATGAAATTAGACAGCCTCAAGCTAAGACACGGGCAATGAAATTAGACAGCCTCAAGCCAAAGCTTGGATATAAAAAGAACGACATTCAAAACTAAGGCACTTACAGTGTGAAATGCCATGTAAATCGGTAGTTACACATCATGTGCTCCAGAAAGGTAAGCATGTCCAGATATAAGCTGAAATGGGTGTATACGTAGTCTCTTTAATTTCAAGCTCATTCGGGGTAGATTTGGTGTAAATATTCCATTATTTTTTTATTATTAAGGAAAGTACATTATATATGAAGCGGAAGCTGAAATTTAAGGATTGGGCTAAAATTTGGCAGGTAATCAGACAAACATAAAAG
>MJUU01052440.1:94212-106457 GCA_002080025.1 Modiolus philippinarum
TGAAAAACTGGTATATCTTCAACGTTCACATAAAACGCAAAATAGAATGTTACTTGGCGTTTTACCTTTGTATCAAAATTAATAATAACCACAATAAACTTCAATTAGAATGTATGCATTGAACTGAAACTTATTTTTCTGTTCAAAGCTACCACATTTTGTTAGTAAATTTGGTTGTGCATATATACTTCATAACTTTGCACATAAAGACAACAATATGAAGAATGATTAAAGGTCGACACCCAAACATCAAAGTTATCTCATACATAGTATTTTGAACCAAAACCTCTTTCCTCAAAATAGCTTCAAAAATGATTTTGACGTAAAAAGTAAGGTGATGCTTAAATGTTTGCCGACTGTATATTTATAATTTGATTTTATTCTGATGTTTTTTGGGTTTTTTTTTTAGGAGCGGGGGTATATAGATTAACGAGCTTTGCTCACAGTTTTTCTTGATTGAAGTTCCATTGGGTAATGAAAGAGTGACCGAAGCACATTTTTAATACCGCGCTTCTAGTTGAAAATGTGCTCCCGGTCAAAAGTTTCATAATTCATATGGAACTTCAAAACAATGCATTGCAGAAAATCCATGTCGTGGACCTCAAAATTTAACATAGAAAAGAATGGTGCATATTTTTCTTACACGTGGAATCGAAATGCAACACAGTCGATTCAATTTTTTGTTAATGACAGGCAGTATTCTCAAAATAATCATGCCTTTTTATATGTTTTTATGGGACGCACACGTGTATGAATAAAAAGATATCGATGTTTGCCCAAATGTTGAAATCACCCCCAATAGATTTGTCACTTGGTTTAGTTTTACCGTGGGAAGATGAACGACGACACCGTTGACTTACATTGTTAAAAACAAGGTACAACGTGTGTCATTTATTTAATGCAATGGTTTCATTATTTCATTCAAATCTTACAGATAGCTCATGTGTTATGACGATGTGACGATGAGAAAGGGTCAATATACCAAGAATATGTATTTTAAACTGTAGACTGATTCGAAGGAACCGAGAGATTCACATGACGCGGTTCCCGCACTTTTTGTGTATTATGTATTGATTGCCCTAACCAAGAACTTATAACGAGAATGATATGCAACTCGTACACAATCCATATTGCATCTTAAAATCTTTCGAGGGACGTTTGTTATGCATTCTCTTTAAAACTAACTACTGAAAAACTGGTATATCTACAACTTTCGCATAAAACACAAAATAGAATAATAATTGGCGTTTTACCTTTGTATCAACAATAACCACAATAAACTTCAATCAGAATGTATGCATTGAATTGTAGCTTATTTTTCTGTTCAAAGCTACCACATTTTGTCAGTAAATTGGGTTGTGCATATTTCATAACTTTGCACATAAAGACAACAATATGAAGAATGATTAAAGATTGACATCCAAACATCAAAGTTATCTCATTTATAGTAATTTGAACCTAAACCTCTTTCCCCAAAACAGCTTCAAAAATGATGTTCATGTAAAAAGTAAGGTGATGCTTATTTTTTTTGCGGACTGTATATTTAATTTTTTTTTTTTTGTTCCATTGGGGTATGAAAGTGTGACCGAAGCACATTTTTAATACCGAGCTTCTAGTTGAAAATATGCTCCCGGTCAACAGTTTCATAACTCATATGAAACTTCAAATCTTGTTTTAAAAAAATACTTTTTTTAAAAAAAAAAAAAGATAAATGTTTACGTGTGTCTTTGTTTTTTTTATTGTGAGTTCTTTTTTTCTTGTGCAGTTCCTTGGTACATTGTGGGATGTGACTATGTTTTTTGCGGCCATTGTAGGTGTTTACTGTTATCCTTTTATTCTATTTTTGTTTAAAACCGTGGATTATCTCCCTCTTGCATAGCTCTTTCCTTAGTTGATTTAGCTTTTCTATTTAAATCCTAACACAGTATTTTGTCCTCTATCAGCTTATACACATATTTTGGTATATAGATTTGCAAATATTTTGATTTGATCTGCACTGAAGAGACATAAGTTGTCGAAATAGCCATAAGTAAATAGCTGTAAGTAAATTCACAGTAATGTCGGTATTTTGTCAATTGTTCACATTTAATCTCTTTTTTTTTAAATTACTGTAATTTTTAAGGCCTGGGCTAAACAGTGCACTGATCCGTTTGTTATGTACCCAGAGTTTCGTAGCAAATATTTGCATATTTCATTTTCCTTAAATGCTTCAAGAATAAATTTTCCTAACAAATACGCTCGCAAGATTAAAAAAAAATGAAGTGTTTTACTGATGATGGACTTTTGATGTTTTTATGATGGACTTTTGATGTCTTACATGAATAATTATTTATTCAAGATAACAATAAATTCAAATTAAATATACTTACACATATAAAGGTAATGAATGCAAATACACATCTTCTAAAAGGTTTATGTTGATAAAAAGAGTGATGAATAAAGCCTAATGATCCAGTCTTTTTTATGACATAGATTTAAACGTGGTTCCAACTCTTTCACAAAGATAAGACACAATTATTTTATACGGCTTTTCTTTTTTTATAAATTCTGACAATCCTTTTCAGATAATTAAAATCTTTGATTTTTGTGTCTTTGGTTATATCTCTAACATCTTTCACAAACATCTTTTTTTTTACATATAACACGTTTCTTGCAAGTGAAAAAAAAACGATGTTTTTGTTCGACTTTGATTTAACATTGAAAGTTGCAGATACTAAAATAATTTGTAATTATCAGACTATTGAACATACCGGATTTGTATGAATAGACTTTAAACATTTATGTGAGAACCGAACCGTCAATCCAAAACGAATAATCCAAGTACAATGGCAACATCGGAAACAACAACAAAAAAGAGGCACAACATGAGTGCGGCACAGAAAAGAAAAACGAAGAAACACACACACACATAAAGATGAACACCACGGACCAAATAAAAAACCATGGGTGAGATCAGGTGCACCGGTAAAGTAAACATCTCTTGCTTCTTATAAGACACCCGCCAAGTTGAACATGTCAAATCCGGTAGCAAAGCCAAATCCGGCAGAGGGAACAATAATATAACTTTTAATTGGAAAGATCCGTTGTCATTTTGGGAAAAAGATATCCTATGCGGGCCACAAGATGGTGATGTCGACCGTTAATTTCTGAAGGGATGACTTCAAGTTTTGGGTAACACACTTTTGATTAAACATACACGAACATCTTGAGGTATCATCTCTTCGTTTTGGTTTCAAATTTTGCACGAAATATCAGCACTAAATAACAAAATAAAGAAGTTAATGTTAATTCATTTTCTGCCTATGCGCATTTCGACAACTTATGTCTCATCAGTCCAGCTCAAACCAAATCATTTGGAAGTCCATTAACAGAAACACTAAAAGATTCTAGGACATTCCAGTTTTTCTTCTTTTTTTCTCATGATATTGATGCATTTGAGTTTATAAATTATATTTTTAGAACTTAAACTTTACAAATTTGGTTTAATTTGAATAAATCTTATCCGTGTGCCAGAGAAGTTCCAGCTAAAACGGACCAATCAATTAAAACTTGCTAAAATGTTCATTATACGTGCTTGAAGCATGTCAATTCTTCTACACGTTAACCGGAGTTGCAATGCAATTCGAAAGGAGGGTTGTATATTTATTCATCCCGCAAAACCATGGACACTCGGTTTTAGGCGGAGTGTACCCAGCAGCGTTGGATATCGAGTCCTATTTCTATATATCCTCCGGGTCAGTCCTTTTTAGGATGGGTCATAACCCAAAAGCCTGAGATTCAAGGCACTATTTTCTACCCGGGGTTCCCTCCTACATGTAGGTTTCAACATTGCATTTTGTAATAATTTATTTTG
Organism: Modiolus philippinarum; assembly: GCA_002080025.1. Classification (NCBI taxonomy): domain Eukaryota; kingdom Metazoa; phylum Mollusca; class Bivalvia; order Mytilida; family Modiolidae; genus Modiolus; species Modiolus philippinarum. Next base: position 98,066 of record MJUU01052440.1, read on the forward strand.
GTTCTGTCATTACTTTTCTTAATTGACACAGTTGGGCTGATCTTACATTTAACTATTCGCTGTGCAATACTGAATGCAAAGTACCATTACAAGTCAAAGCATTTTCATAACAATGATATTTCAGTTAACATTAGTATACCATTTCACTATTTAAATAGCATACTCTGTAGGAGATCTGCATTAAGACTGAAATATAAATTTTATACATTTGCAAGTGTTTCAAATGAATTTTTTTCTCACATCTATTAAATACCAGAATCTCGAATACGAAATATTCAATCATACATACATTCATTTTAAGACTTATTCGCTATCCTCATTAATGATATTTCTAATATTGACTTATTTCAATATTTATGTTTTAAAATAATTTTGATGAAATATGAACTTCGAATGGGATGTTGATATTTAGTATGTGGCATGCTTGTGAAGAGAGCATTCTTGTGGTACCATATTTGTAGACATTTTGACCTTGACCTAATTCTAGACTCGTATTTCCATCCTTTCATTTTATTCTAGCCATTTAATATTATTATTAACTGTGAAATTAATTATTAAATGAACTTTACATATATAAATATATATATATTTGTTTGGATTTAAAATATAAGTATTCAAATATTCTTTTATGAATTTTAAAAAAGTGGATAATAGAAAACATCTTAAATGGCTGAAAATTACCCTCGCATGGCTTCATCTGCCATGGAAATTCACAGGAAAAACACAAATAAGACAAAAGACAAACACGATAGGAACTCAGGACAGCCGGACTTGGTACTGGCACTAGCAAAAGCCAGCGGTAGTGTTAAACCGATTTATAGGCAAGCAAACCTCCCCTTTACGTGTTCAGTTTCTCTATAGTATAATAAACATACGAATAAAACTCAATACAGGTAGACTACGAACTCCATGACTACAATCTTGAAAGGAGAGAAAAAACAATGCATAATTTTGAAAGACGGTTCAAGTGGTGCTCGCACTGCCGAACTACGGAAGAAAAATCAAACCAAAACTTTCAGAAGGGTTTGGTCAGGAATTATCATATATTTCGGCAGTATCAGTGAGAGTCCAGTATATGTGTAAAATTTTCATGAATTTAGAGTAACTAGATTTCAAAGTTAATTTTATGGATGCAAGCAGAGTACATGTATCTTGTTGATATCCCCTTTAACGATAAAAATGTAAGTTACGTCCAAACAACGCTTCCGTAAAAACAGGGATTAAAAATGTCCATAGTAATAAGCTGATTGCGACTAACACCATATTTAGATGCTAAATGTTCATATCTATCATAAAAGTTCTTGAAGGTATTCAAGAAATTATGAAATCTGTAAATGGTGAATGAAAGGATATGGAGTAAATGCACATGAGACAAAGTCTCTACAAATACATGGCGAAAACAAGCAAAGGAACAACGCTTTTATTGTTGCTCTTCATATGCAGAAAATAAATTCACAGTAACTTCGGTATTTAGTTATCTGTAACCCTGTTAAAGCTTGGCTGTGATAGTAATGATCATCAACAGTAGAAAAAACGCGTGAGACAAATGAAAGAACTCGATTGAGTACATCGTAAAGATTTGGATTAATGATCAAATGTTACACTTATCCTTTAATGCTTTATAAAAAAATAAACAACGACTGTCAGTGTTTAATTAAAACTAAATTAGAATCGGTTTATATAAGGTTATGTTGTTCCAGAGCATAAAAAATATGACTAACAATTCAGTGGAGTCATTTATGAAAATTTGTTAAAAAATAATGAATATTTCCCTGTTGCACAACTCTGTCCTTAGTTGATTTTGGCTTTTCAGTTTGTATTACTTTTGATCATTTGTTTTCTATCAGCTTTTACACACATTTCGGTGAATTGATTTCACAATGTTTTGATTGGATCTGCACAGAAGAGACATGAGTTGTAGAAATTGCCATATGCAGAAATTAAATTCATACTAATTTCTGTATCTTGTTATTTACACTACGAAATTTATATAAGAAACCAATAATGGCACAGGAAAAGGAAAATTCAAATCACCCTGTTTTATATCTAATGAAAGCTGTTTTTTTTCTTCTTGATTTTAATTGTGTTTTAATTTCAAAAGACAATATCTAGCATTGATTTTTCTACTTTTTAACAATTAATCTATGTTGACCCCGAGTCTACTTACTTCGATGCTTACTCTACCGGTACGTCTGATCTCATCCATGATTTTTATTGGATCCGTGTTGTTCAACTGTATATGTGTGTCATTATTTTCTTTTTTGTCTTGTACTCATGTGGTGTCCTTGTTTCTAAGTGTTTCAGATGTTGCCGTTGTCCATGGATTGTTCGTTCTTTTGTCTGACGGTTCGGCTCTCACTTACTCTACTTTGATGTAATTTAACTTTCAATTATACTAAGATAAAGATGAATAGATTGTCAGCCTCTCTCTATTGGAAAAGACGAATAAGTGTCCATTTGATATTCTTGTCAGTTCCTATTACTGAAAAAAACGAAAAGTATATATAGTATTGCTTTCGAACCCAGCTTTTTGAATTCTGTGATAGCACATCAGGCATTTTTATGACATTTGCAAATTGTTCACGTTCAGTTAAAGTATAAACCCCTCGCTTGCGCAAAGTGCCTACTTGGTTTGTCTCGTTGGCGTGAAAATATGGACAAAAAGCACTAGTTTGGCATATTTTATAAAAACAATGACAGGATATTGAGAAAATGCACACGAGACAAAGGCTTTATACGTCATGGTAGAGCAAAGCGATAGAATAAATATAAATATGTTGTACGATGGCCACAAATTAACTATGAAACAAAATAAAATGGTATAGTTGGCCACGATTAAAAGATAAAAAACACAAAATGTACAAATTAAAAAACATATAAAAATGACAAAAATGGAAAGAGAGGGAGGGAAGACTGCCCAACGATTCGGCCTATATGGCCTTGACTAGGGGACTACCGGGCTAAATACGGAGAAAAAAGATGGATATGGATATCCATCTGTTTCTCCTATATGGCCTTCGACTAGGGGACTACCGGGCTAAATACGGAGAAAAAGATGGCCTTCGACTAGGGGACTACCGAGCTAAATACGGAGAAAAAGATGGATATCCATCTTTTTCTCCGTATTTAGCCCGGTAGTCCCCTAGTCGAAGGCCATATAGGCCGAAACGTTTGGCAGTCTTCCCTCCCTCTCTTTCCATTTTTGTCATTTTTATGTGTTTTTTAATTTGTACATTTTGTGTTTTTTATCTTTTAATCGTGGCCAACTTAACCGATAGAATAAATATGTGTACAAACTTTCACTACAGTTTTGTACATTTTTGTAAAAGAGAAGCATACACCTCTGGGTGCCTTCAAGATGGAGAACAACAATTAAAGCGTTGTTCAATTTGCTTAATCTTACCATCTGTTTAAAGGGATTTTGTCTCAGGTACATTTACTCCATATCCTTTTATTTGTTCGTTCATCACCCACTAAGATAAAAAAAAATGTAACACTGGTGATCTAGATACGGAACACAATCAAGCTTTCTTTTATGTTTTCACGATTTATTGATATTAACGAGCTAGAGAGAAAAATTAACATCTCAGGAAATTGCTAAAATTTACAATTTACTATTATTGCATTTTAATCTTAAGTTTCTTTTCTTAAAGGTAACCTGCTCATATTATGCAATCATGATCAAACGAAAAAATTTTTCCAACATGGAAGATTCATAATATCTCATGAATAACATTGAATTATCGTTTTTTTTCAACATATTGAAATTCTAAGAACAATTCGCAACACATTGCTTTGGTCTGAAAATTATCAATACATGTACACGTATTATCTAGTGTTACTCTTTGTTGTAAGGAAGTGAATGTGACATTTTTCTGTATGTTGAATTCCTTTCAAAGCAAAATAAAATACAATGATTTCAGAAGACTATCTGTTCGTTCTATTGTTCTATTAATGTTTGTGTTTTTGTTAATGTAGGGTTTGTTTGTTCCTGCCTTTCATGTTTTTTGTCATATATCTGGTCCATTATATCTGTAACCCATTAGTCTTTTGTTCTTTTGGTATTCTTAAATTGATCTAACCTGAAATAGAGGTAATCGGGCTGAACAATAAGGCCACGTAAGGGCAACGGCTCTTGCCCTTACTTTACAGTCCACAAAAATTTCAGAATCGCCGTTATTTTTACATGAACATCATTTTTTAAACTGTATTGGCGTAAGATGATTTGGTTAAAAACACTATAAATGAGAAAATTTTCATATTTTCAAGTCAAAGTTCAATCATGCCTCATGATGGAACCATACAAACCAGTGATCAACTTATTTTAATTTTCAACGATAACAGCAGGTACATGGACGATTTCCTTACCATTGACAATTCCCAGTTTTTAGCTTATGTCGACCTCATTTACCCACAAGAACTGAAGCTTAACAAAGCTAACAATGATTCTAAATACTGCGCATTTCTCGATATTACTATCATCATTGACTCTGGTAAAATTAAAACAAAAATTTACGATAAAAGGGATGATTTTGATTTCACTATAACTAATTTCCCTTTTCTTGATGACGCCATCTTACGGGGCGTATATATCTCAACTGGTACGATTCGTACGCGTCTGTTCTACTATTGACGACTTTATTGAACGTAGCCTTACTATCACAAACTTTTACAACAAGGTGACAGATTTCATAAATTGACAAACACATTTAAGAAGTTTTATAGAAGATGTGAACATTTGTTATCTTAATATAATACGACTCGCAAACAACTTATTACCAAGGGCATTTCTCATCCTCGTTTTACGGAACTGTTGTAAAAAAATGTCAAAACTGATTAAAAAAATCCAGAACAACTGGGACGTAACTTACATTCTTTACGTAATAGGGGATATTGACCGGATATTCTTCTTGATTCCGCGGGATCAAATGGCCTAAAGATTTTACAATTATACTGATCTTTCACTGATACTACAGATGTCTACTGAAATCCATGATTATTCTTTACCAAAACCTTCGGGAAGTTTTGAATGTGATTATTATTCCGTAGTGTTTTACCAGCAGACCAGGCTTCTTCAGCTTGCCGGCAGTTTAGCTGCGAGCACTCCATGACCCGTCTTTCTAAATTGTCTTATTTTTTTTCTTTTCAAGATTGTGGTCTTGAAGTATTGGGTTTTAATTGTATGTTTATTATAGGGAAATATGATAGAGAAAGGGGGGTTTGGGTACCAATAAACTGGTTTAACCCTAGAGCTAGTTGTTGCTAGTGCCGGTACCAAGTCAAGCTATCGTTGTCTATGAATGTTTACTCGGTATTTTGGATTTTGTCATTTGTCGTTTTATTGTTTTTCTTGTGCAGCTCCCTAGTGGATTGTGGCATGTGATTGCAATGTTCGGCCATTGTAAGTGTATTTTGTTATTCTTTCTTCATTAATTCATATTGTTGTCGTTATGTGAATAGGTAGGAAATTTTGCACAACCCAATTCAGTGACAAAAAGTGGAAGCTATGGCCACAAAAACAATTTTCAGTTCAATGCATGAATTCTGATTCAAGAAAATAGTTGTTATCGTTGATACAAAGGTAAACACCAATTAGCATTCCTATGTTTGGTTCAAGTGACAGTTTAAATATAGGGGAGATAATTATTTTTATACCCCCGCTTGAAAAGAGGGGTTTTTATAGTGAGGGGGTGTATTTCTGTCCGTCTTTCCGTCCGTTACACTTGAGGGTACCCATCTCTTATCCGCTATTCCTTCTGAACCACTGAATACATTTTCATGAAACTTTACGAAGTCTTTATGACATAATGTAGATGTGCACCTCCTATTTCAGAATTTGATTTGATTGATTTTTTGGGTTTCCCATAGCAAAACATGGACTTGGCCATTATGTTACAAGTGGGTACCCATCTCTTATCCGCTACTCCCACGTTAACCACTAAATAGATTTTCATGAAACTTTAACACAGTCTTTATGACATAATGTAGATGTGCATCTTCTATTTCAAAATTTGATTTGACTGATTTTTGGGGTTTCCCATAGCAAAACATGGACTTGGCCATTACATTACAAGTGGGTACCAATCTCTTATCCTCTACTCCTCCTGAACCACTGAATATATTTGCATGAAACTTCAAAACATTCCTTATGACATAATGTAGATGTGCACCTCCTATTTCAGAATTTGATTTGATTGATTTATGGGATTTCCCATGGCAAAACATGTACTTGGCCATTACATTACAAGTGGGTACCCGTCTCTTATCCGTTACTCCTCCTGAACCACTGAATAGCTTTTCATGAAACTTAAACACAGTCTTTATGACATAATGTAGATATGCACCTCCTATTTCAGAATTTGATTTCATTGATTTTTAATTTCTGAAATCAAATGGGGATGCGGTGGTATTAATAAGTGAGCTTTGCTCTCAGGTTTTCTAGTTTTTAACATTTTAACAGATGAATTTCAACCAATGTAACAAAATTTCCATAAAATTAGAGTTTTTTCAATGTCAATTTTTAAGACGGGCGTAAATTTAGAAATGTTCGAGTAAAATTTTTGATAATCTTTGAAATTTTGAAATCTGAGTTTTTGTTGCTATTTTAGAAAAACGCCCAAATTCCTGTCTGTTTTAAAAAAAAATGTGAGGCTTTATATAATCCAGAGACTGTCAGAATGTCCAAAAAAATAATTTCTTGTGTATAAAGTTTCTTCCTTCGACTATCTTTTTTTTAATCGATAAAATTTGGTTATTTATTCAAAATTTTAATTATCAGAAAATTCGTTTTTCCATTATTGTGAGGCATAGCTATTCCCATATGTAAGTTTTGGTTAAAAATTGTTCATTTTGTCGATTTTTAAACATTTTTAGGGAACTTGGAACTTCTTGAACGATTGTTCCGAAATTGTAGGAAAAAGCACTTGGTTTTATTTTGATTCGATCTCGATGCATTCCAACGCCATTTGAAGAATCCATTAAAGCCTAAAATTCGGAATTATGGAATGTAAAAATGATCTAGTAGTAAATTTGAACTAACAGTGTTCCATATTGTATTTATTGTTCAAACATGTATTCTCAAATTTGGGGATTGGTTTTATCTTTGGTTGCAAAAATTGGATTATCGAGCTAGGAGAAAAAATATGATATGCTTCATGTTCAGGCTTATCATCATGCAAAATTTTATACTTTAAGTTATCCAAATGTTTTCCTTAGCTGGAATTTTAAATGTCGGTGATGCTTAACTTTTGGAAGTTTTACAGTCCTTTCTCTAATGATATGTCAAGTTTAAACCGGTTTTGACCCGTTAGATAAATTCCCTTTATTCAACGTATGTTGAATAAAGCCCCGTGCTATTTCCCGCCGAATCTATTCGGAATACAATTCTCGCTGTTTATCATTGACCATTAGTGAAAAAGATTACACCACTTTATCCCGTTTATTACCATATTTTATCCACTCTCGATAGTTAAATTTAAAAATTTTAAAATGCTCGGCAAGCCTCGCAATTAAAATTTTAAAATTTAACTATCTCTGGTGGATAAAATATGGTAATGAACGGAATCTTGTGGTGTAATCTATATTTATTGACAATGTAGATATACTGAGTAAACAATGTTAATCTAAGAAATGTAATGGTAAGTTTATAAGTCATTATAACTTTTTGGAGTCATGCTATGAATTTTGGTATAAACAAGTAATAACAGTGACCACCAAAGTACGAAGAATAATCCATAACGAGAGCTAATTGATTATAAAATTTCTCACATCGAGTTACATAAATTTTGCAAATGTTTGAAAGCGAGGCTTGCCGAGCTTTTAAACATTTGAAAATTTATTTACGAGATGTGAGAAATTTCATTATTAACGTGTTTAACTTGTGGAAACTGTTTCTCTAATGACTGGACGAAAAACACCGACGATTGTATTCCGAATAAATTTGGCGTGAAATGTAACGAAACTTGTTCTCCTCTCTGTAGAGGAGAACAAATGTTTCCACACCGTTCAGAAAATGTGAAAACTGGATAGAAATTAGAGAAAGGGAAATACATTGTAAGAAAGACAAATCAAAGAGCAACCATACCAAAACACAGAACAAATAGGAACATACGTCATACTCCCGACTTGGTACTGATATTTTATGAAATCGTGCGTTGGAATACATGGGCAAACGAATACCGAAGTAAGAACGAGGAAAGGGGAAATTCCAAAATCATAAACCCAAAATCACGGCAATTCACAGCTACACGAATTGAGACAGTATGACAAAGACATAACAAACAAACAAAAATGAACAAAAACGCCACAAAACTAAAGCACTAGCAGTGTGAACCCTATAAAAACTGAGGTATCATCAGGTGCTCTGGAAGGGTAAGCATGATCTGCTCCACGC
>MJUU01052441.1:13469-54682 GCA_002080025.1 Modiolus philippinarum
GCCTATTGATTTCCAGGATGGTAGCACCAAGGTCAAGGTCACAGTTGCAAAAACTAGACTAAAATTTCAATAAAATTTTGGTTTCCGAACGATTACTTGAGTATTCTGCATCTGATCAAAACCAAACTTGGTCACTTGCTTACTTATCACAATAGACATAATCCCATTTATTTTAGCATTGATACCACCAAGGTCAAGGTCACAGTTGCTAAAAATAGATTAGTATTACATATAAGACTGTTTCTCAGATTATTTGTTGGAACTACACATTATATCAAAACCAAACCAGTTCCAGTGCCTATTTATCACAGGAGAAAGATCCTTTCTAATAATATTTGATAAATATATATTGTATATAGTTATGCCTTTAATAATTTATGGGTTTCGATTGCAAGGAGGCGGGGGCATCCGTGTCCCATGGACACATTCTTCCATTTTAATACTCTTCAACAGCCTTTGACCCTAAATTTTATCTACACTGAAGAGTTATAAATTGTCCAAAAAAACCAACAATTCCTATAGTTTCTTCCTTATTTGTGTTATTCAGATATCTGTGAGAATCACTTGTCCCTATTTTGTTAGGAAATAGATTATTTATATATAATTAATTTATTATTTGGTTTTCCAGCAATTTATCCTCAGTTAAAACAATATTTTATTCAGAAAAGTGATTTATATAATACAGAAAGTGAACATAACTGCAACTTCAGAATAAAGAACAACAATCCTTAAAAGAGTTAGTCCATTGCTAGGTTCTACCATGTATTTGTAGGGACTATGTCTCATGTGCATTTACTCCATATCCTTCCAATGTTTCTTTGAGAATGACAGAGTGCCATGTCATGACAATTAAGCTTATTGATTTCCTTAAGGTAGATAGACACTGTTGCGCTGCGCAGTGTAATCGCGCATTAGAAAAATACAAAGTCGAATATGGGTTTGGTTTGTTTTCCTTGCCGGAACAGTCCCTTGACAGGTTTTCCTTTGTGACGTCATAATTGATTGACTAATATGAAACGTCATATTTAGACCATTTTGCCACGAATTAACTCCCTTTTCCCGTAAATAATGTTTATTATGGAAACTTTGTAAAATATCTCCGTTAAAAGCATGGGCACATATACATTTTTTCGTTGCAACCAAGAGATCATATCATAAACTATCTATTTACAAAAACATATAAAATTCTCATGGAAAAAAGGCTCATTTTTATTAAGCTGAAAATTGCCTTTCCATATTTTTCCAGTGCATTCTATGTAAAAACAGACGGAAAAATGGCTAAAAGTGAGCAAAGTTTGACATCAGTAATAGAAAAATCAAGCATGGTGACCCATACTTTTTATTACATATTTCAAGTTAGTAATACTACTTCTTCAATTGAGCTGACTTTTAACTAAATCTCATGGAGATGAACATTAGTGTCTATCTACCTTAACAGTTTACAAATAAGTCCATCTGAATTCTCTGTGACTATACAAATCTTACAAGAAGGATTCTTGCAAATATTAATTTGGTCTATTTTTGCCCCCGCTGTTTAATAGGCGACAAGGGCATTAAGTTTTACCCTTGTCTGTCTGTAAGTACTTACTATGAAAAAGAAAGGAAATGGGGTAAATATCAAGGAGACAACATCCCATATCCAGGTTAAAACGACCAAAAACAAAACATCTAGGGGTCACCATATTGTCTTCAACACAGTGAGGAACCTCACACCATATAGTAAGCCCTAAATGGCCCCGAAAAGGTAAAAAAGTGAATAAATCAATGGAAACAAACCACATCCAATAACCCAAATATCAAGAAACTAAAATTTTATAAGAAGACAAAGACAAGCCAATGACCAACATATTCCTGACTTGGGACAGGCGCAAAAATTACTATGTCTGTACGTACATCAGAAATTTTTGTAAAAGATTTCTCAGCTTGTGTATGCAGATATTTGGTCAGAAACTTTAGTATGATGAGTTGTACGGTGTCTCCCGTTTTCAAGTTTGTCACTCATCCACTTCCCTTTTGTGATACAGTCGAACTTCGATGGCTCGAACACCCAAGGGACCAATGAAAACAGTTCGAGTTACAGGGGTGTTTGAGAAATCGAGGTCGAACTATGTTGAAACTTGAACAAAAGGGACCAGTAAAAATGTTTGAGACATCCATGGTTTTCGAGCTATTGTTGTTTGAGCCACCGAAGTTCTACTGTATATCAATATTTTGGTGGCATACATGTCCCATGGACTCATTTTCTTTTATTGATTGTTTAAAATACACATTCATGTTCAATTTTTGATCATTTTATTTTGAAAAACCAAAAGAAAAATTGCTAGTTATGCCCCGCCCACGAATGTGGAAGGGGCATATAGTGTTACCCTTGTCCGTCCTTCTGTCCGTCTGTATGTCTGGTTAAGTTTTGCGTTAAAGTCGATTTCTAAGAAACTGTAAGAGGTAGAACAATGATAATAGGTCAGTAGGTAGATCTTTGATAGTACTACATAGTTCACTAGGTAGTTTGACTCTTTGACCTATATTTTATGCTTGAGTGACTCTGGTTCAGTTTTTTCTCAACAACTATACATTATAAGACAATGATATTTCATCAAATTAATTGCCTTGATGAGTACTACCCAAATCTTTGACAATTAGGTGCCTTTGACCTATATTTTGTGCTTCAGTGACTTTGGTTAAGTTTTGTGTTAAAGTCCATTTCTCAACAACTATACATTATTGGACAATGATATTTCATCAAATTAATTGCCTTGATGAGTATTACCCAAATCATTGACAATTAGGTGGCTTTTACCTATATTTTCCGCTTCAGTGACTATGGTTAAGTTTTGCGTTAAAGTCCATTTCTCAACTATACATTATTGGACAATGATATTTCATCAAATTAATTGCCTTGACGAGTACTACCCAAATCATTGACAATTAGGTGGCTTTGACCTATATTTTACGCTTCAGTGACTTTGGTTAAGTTTTGTGTTTAAGTCCATTTCTAAACAACTACACATCATAGAACAATGATATTTCATCAAAGCAATTGCCTTGACGAGTACTACCCAAATCATTGACAATAAGGTGGCTTTGACCTGCATTTTATGCATCAGTGAATTTGGTTAAGGTTTGCCTTTAAGTCCATTTTTCAACAACTACACATTATAGGATAATGATATTTCATCAAATTAATTGCCTTGATGAATACTGCCTAAATTAATGACAATTAAGTGGCTTTGACCTACATTTTAATAGGAGGTTATCCTTGGCGATAATCTTTTGGCGGGGCATCCGTGTCTTACAGACTTATTCTCTAGTTTTAATATAGCATGAAAAGCCTAAAATTGTATTCGTTTAGAAGACTCAATGACATTAGAAATATTTTATAGATTCCATTATTATGGATCAAGCAAAATCTTAAAATCAATTGATACTCGACATCGCTAGTAATCATCATTAAATAACATTAAAGCATGTTCCAGCAGCCCAACAAGCATGTAGTACATTATTGATTTAAACATGCATCACTTTAAAGTAGAGTTCTATCAATATAGATACACTCCCTATAGCTATATAGAAACCCATTTACATGTTCTTTTATATTCCGTTTGTTCGAAGGAAGTCCCATTATGGAATATTGTAAAAGCTTCAGAGAATTACTGGATATGTTTTAGCTTGAAGATGTCAAGTTGATTCATTGTTAGTTTGATCCAATATAATTGCTGTGTGGTAAGATCTAAACTGGTTTATCTGTTTCTGTTGTTTTTGTATTTTTTGTTTAAGTTCATCACCTTAAATGTCTAGACGTGGAATTGATTTTAAAGCCATTCCCAAAGTGGTGTAAGGGAAATAACTCTGTGTTAACCACATGTTTTCATAAAAGACAACTAATTATAACTCTGCTATTGATTAAAATAGCAATAATTGTCTTGTGGTGTGATTCCGATATTAAAGGAGAAAGCCAATAGTTGCTGCACAAGTCACATGCAAACCAGATAGGTAGAAGGTCGAAGTTCATAATAGTAGGCTTGAAATTAATTACACAGGTATTTTGAGAATTGAAAAAGATTACCATTGTCTCATGTGTATGTAGTAAGAGGTAATTATGTGATGTTGTTTTCTTTATATTTTGATTCCATCTGATTACACAGGGTTAATTGATAAATCAATCTATTGTAGCCAGTCAATGGATCTAGATAGCTGCACATGCAGAAATTGTTGTATGTTTTGATAACTAATTATGTATGTTTATGATGCAGATGCTTCTGCATGTGCATGACATGGAAACATTTACTTCAATATGATTATAGCTTTACATGTAAGAAGTACTGACCTGTATCAGTTTGCATGACTCATATGTACATCAAAAGACAACAGAGATTTACCCATTCTCTTACGATTTTAACATGATACAAACATTTGATATAAGCAATGAAGGGATAAATAAATTTTACCTTCTGATGTCCCTTAATTATTATATAAATCTGCCCTTAGAGCTCCTATTAAGTAAAACCTTAGATTAAACCTAAAAGGAGTCTAACTAGATAGTTGAGTGATCTAGGGGGTGGATAAAGTACAGACGGTGTTGCCATAAATGTCAGAACAGCGAAAGTTTTAATCCTAGAAAGGGAACTACCAGATGTGTGTGGGTACTAATTTGCCAGTCCAACATGGTTTTATAGCATACAAAATGTACTCAAAATCATTAGGTATCAGTGGCGGATCCAGACTTTCTCCTAAGGGGCCCGACCCAAAATTTTTCTGTAAGGGGGGCCTGGAACCAATTTTTTTCAAAAATCCCTAGAAATTTTAAATACTTTCCACCTGGGCCCTCCACCCCCTAAATCCGCCACTGGGTATACAAAATTGTCTGCAGAATCACTAAGGCCGACCATTAAAAATTGTTTGTTTGCCATTTATCAACAGACTCATTAAAAACCTTCTTTACTCAATTTTTTTCCACTTTTCTAAAAGTTATCTTGTTTATTCTATATTTAGCACATTTCTTTTAAAATAAGGCACTTTTAACCTTTTTTTTTCAAAAAAAAAAATCATCTACCTACCCATATGCAAAATTTTGAGTAGATAAATAGTAAACCAACGATTTTGAAATGATGACCTAAATAAACAGAAATGTCTGCTGATCGAATCATAAAAGTGTGCAAAAATGTCTGCAGAATCACAAAGTATACAGAAATGTCTACTGAATCATAAAGTATACAGAAATGTCTTTCGAATCACAAAGTGTACACTAATGTTGGTAGAATATCACAAAGTACATGTATGCAGAAATGTCTGCAGAATCATGAAGTATAAAAAAATGTATACAGTATCAGAAAGTATATACAAAAATGTCTGCAGAATCACAAAGTATTCAAAAATTTCTGCAGAATCACAAAGTATTCCAAAAAGTTTGCAGAAAATCACTAAGTAAACAAAAAGTCTGCAGAATCACAACATGCACAAAAATGTATTCAGAATCTCAAAGTATACAAAAAGTCTGCAGAATCACTAAGTATACTATAATGACTGCTGAATGAATAAGTCAAAAATATTAAAGATACATATATTTTTTTTTAATTTCCTTTTATGCCATATGTTTTTAATTGCTAGAAATCCAGATAGAATTGACTGTTAAAAAAATTTTGGTCAATTGTATTGTTTGAAAATATTGACAACAAATTGAAAATGTACATATGTTTGACCTAACCCAGTCCTTAAGCTACATGTAATTGAAACACTTGATGTAAATAGGTTAAAAAGTACATATACTGAGTGTATTGTGGATGGATATAAAGTTTCTTTGTATTGGATATTATACTGGTACTTATCATTTTTGATGCATGCGAAATAGAACAACAAAAAGTAGTATGTAAATGTAGTTTTAATATTTGATAGGAAATACTGTGGAAGTACTTTTATTCGTGGACATCAATTTTCGTGGTTTTCATAAACATTGATATTTTGCGGGTTCTTAAATTCGTGGTTTCAAATTCTCTACATTAAAAATAGAGGGATAAATGCATTTCATTGGGAAGTTAATTTCGTGGTTTTAACCAACCACGAAATCCACGAACATTGGAACCCCACGAACAATAGAACTTTCACAGTAAGCAATAATAGAATTTTTAATTGCTTAGGTCTGTAATTTGTTGTCAATCTTTTGGATGGTAGAAAAATCTTTGAATGAGATTTATTTGAAGTGACATATTTGTTCTTCTTAATGTATGGCACAAGAATCTTTGAATAAGATTCATTTTGATGAGGCATATTTGTTCTTCTTAATGTATGTCACAAGAATCTTTGAATAAAATTCTATTTGTTCTTCTGAATGTATGGCACAAGAATCTTTGAATGTGATTCATTTTGAAGTAATATATTTATTCTTCTGAATCTAGCAGGGTGATTCATTTTGAAGAGACATATTTGTTCTTGGTTTATGACACAATAATATTTGAATGTGAGTCATTTTGAAGTGACATATTTGTTCTTTTGGATCTATGGCACAAGGATCTTTGAAAGTGATTCATTTTGAAGTGACATATTTGTTCTTTTTGATCAAAGGCACAAGAATCTTTGAATGTGATTAATTTTGAAGTGAAATATTTGTTCTTTCCGATCTATGGCACAAAAATCTTTGAATGTGATGAATTTGAAGTGATATATTTGTTTGTTTTTTTTATCTATAGCACAAGGATCTTTGAATGTTATTAATTTTGAAGTAACATATTTGTTCTTTTGGATCTATGGGACAAGAATCTTTGAATGTGATTAATTTTGAAGTAACATATTTGTTCTTTTGGATCTATGGCACAAGGATCTTTGAATGTGATGAATTTTGAAGTGACATACTAGTATTTGTTTGTTTTGTTTTATCTCTTTGAATGTGATTAATTTTGAAGTGACATATTTGTTCTTTTGGATCTATGGGACAAGAATCTTTGAATGTGATTCATTTTGAAGTGACATATTTGTTCTTTTGGATCTATGGCACAAGGATCTTTGAATGTGATTACAGTAGAACTTCGATGGCTCGAACTGCAATAACTCGAACACCATGGATGTCTCGAACCCTCTATGTGGTACCTTTGTTCAAGTTTAAACATAGTTCGACCTTGATAACTCGAACACCCCTTTGGCTCGAACTGTTTTCATTGGCTCCTTAGGTGTTCAAGCCATCAAAGTTCTACTGTAATTTTGAAGTGACATATTTAGTTCTTCTGGGTCTATTTTATAAGATTCTTTTAATGTGATAAATTTTGAAGAGATATATTTGCTTCTTGATCTATGGCACAAGAATTTTTGAATGTGATTCATTTTGAAGTGACATATTTGTTCTTTTGGGTCTATGGCACAAGAATCTTTGAATGTGATTCATTTTGAGGTGACATATTTGTTCTTCTGGGTCTGAAGCACAAGAATCTTTGAATGTGATTCATTTTGAAGTGACAATTTTTTTGTAGTTGCCAATACGAAGTTTGACAGGTTATCAGTTTGAAGTGTGGCATTGTAAGTAACTAGTATATTTGTTGCTGAAAGTAGATAAAATTTGACATTGTGAATAACCCTAATATTTTTTTATTTGTAGTCACCAGTTAGAAGTACTGTTAGATGACAATTCTACAACTAGAAGGAACAAAGCAAGGAAGTATTTGTCACAAGTCATTACGTAAGTCGATTACATCACATGCTTTTTAATTGTATATCGTAAGGCCATACAAAATTAATTAATTGGTTCTCAGGCCATTTTTCATTTAAAATGATGAGGGAGGGAGGTGATTTTTTTTTATCTTTTTACTGGCAAAAAAAATAGATGAGGCAGCTTTTTACATTGTAAAAACCACCAAAAATGTAGTGAGGGAGGTATTTTTTATTTTTATTTTATTGAAATGGCAAAAAATAGGGTCAATGAGGGGCTTTTTTCAAGCCTCAAACTAGATGAGGGAGGGCCTGTGAAGCAATAAATCATTTTTAAATGGCCTAAGATGATACAATCATTAATCACATGTTATAGCATAAATCACTTGCTATAATCAGTCATTATAACTTGGTTAGTCACTTATTGCATGTTAGTCCAATACAAGTCAAATATCATTTTTGTTGTCAATTATTTTATCACTTAATCTTTGATCACAATGTCCGGTCGTACTAATCATGTAATACAAAAATGTATCCTTCAAAGAATCACTTATCATATGTCATTCTATCAATTATCAAGCAATCATTTATCATATTTAATACTATTAAGTGATCACTTATATGTTATAGGGTGAAGCAATCACATATCATATTTCCTTCTATCAAGCAATGACTTGTCATGTGTCATTCTATCATTATCAAGCCGTCACTTATCATGTGTCATTCTATCAACTATCAAGCAGTCACTTATTATGAGTCAAAGTATCAAGCAATCACTTATCAAACTTGCACATAAATGTTTCTTGGATGACTGGTCAGTTCACAGGTAAAAACGATGTCAAGATGACCTACATTTTTTGCTTGATTGACCTATGTTTGAATTAAAGTCAGTGTTTGTAACTCACTCTATATGGTAGGACCATTACACTGTGCATATGCATTGCATTTAATCATAGCTCAGCATCCAGGCAATATGAGGAATTCTTTATTTCAAACTAATAATCAAATAAGTCATCATAATTTATAAAGGAAGTCAAAGAACATATCTCAACCATGAGTAACATAAGGGTAATACATGAAGCTGTATTATGACTTCACTCACTAGAAAATCTAATAAAAATGAAAAAATCAGTTTGTGAATTTTGTTTGCATATTTATGTTCATCTTTTAAAGACCCAGACACTTTCCAAGTATAAAGGTTTACCTATAACCAGTTCATATTAATAGCAAAGGTTAGTTAAAGTTTTGGACACAAAGACAGACAGACACACACACAGGAAGACAGACAAGACGAAAACAATATGCCCCTGCACCCTTAATCTGGTGGCATTAAAAGTATGTATAGGAAATTGTTCTTGTGAACAATTTCATTTATCTCCCTTTGATCAACCTTAGTTTCAATTTAAATCTAATAATTTTTTGTTTAGAAGGAAGTTTTGCCGTTTTTAGTTTCATTCTCTGAAGCGGCGACCATTTTTTTAATTTCTTTATAGAATAGTGAGTATGGTGACCTGAAGTGCTAACACAGTCAAATAATCCTTGACTGGTCTCTTCAATAATTCTTGAAAACAGATTCTGGTATTATAACCATCATCAAGCCTGTAAATTGTACATTCATGACATTGAGAGATGTGTTTTCAGAAAATTATGGACTAAATATAAAATAACACTTCCTTGATATTTCAATGAGAAACGTGTGCCTGGTAGTCAAGGTCAGATCTAAGAAGAAACCCAGCTAGATAAATAGTTGAACTCTGGACCCAAAAGTAATGCATTTAAAAATCTTCTATGCTTCTGGACCCATCCAGCATACTTCTTGATTAATATCTATTTGAATATGTTTGTCTGGTGTAAGGTAGGGGTCTGTGAACATTTAGCCCAACATTTGCTGTAGGTTGGAAATGTGTATAATATGGGAGTGTATAGGACTGTCCTAAAGCCACAAGTCAGGCCCTTAAGGGATGTTTTTGTCGTAAAAAGATAGCTCCTTGCTTTTAATTAAAATTTACTGATTAATTACCATATTTGTTTTCAGTATACAACGAGCATGGAGGCAATATTGTAATGCAAAGAACAAAAAACATATTGTTGATTCAGATGAAAAAGATGTCACCAGTGAAAAAATTGGAATGAAGGTGACACCTGCAGAGAACACTTTGTCAGCAAAACTGGAAAAATTTTCTAGAGAATCTACTCCTGATGATAGGGGAAGAAGCTCTCTTTCACCGTGTAGAAATATTTTATTGAATAAATTTAAGAGTGACACTGACACGGATTCTGTGTCGTCAGATTACAGTGTTGAAATACTCGGAACTATAAGAGATATTTCTGATTTAAATATTTACGAAAAAAATGAACTAAAAGAACCTTCCTCAAATTCTACGCCAGAAGTAGGAAAACTTGCACGAAAAGAAAAAGAATCCGAGGAAGATTACAATAGACGGATAAGAAAGACTAATTTACTCAGCATAGCACAAGAATTCGCTGAACTTAAGAAAGTAAATGCAGATGCTTTACCTTTTGACCTCCACAAAAGTCAGAACATTGCAGAAGAAACTTCGTCCAGTGAATGTAGTTCAGCTACAAATTCTCAGAATCCTTCTGAAATGAACACTCCCTCGGAGGTTCGGAAAAATCCGTTCCAAGAATTAAGTACTGTCGAAGACATGAGTTCTAAAGACTTGAATAGTAATTCAATCAAAGAAATGCTCATGAATGAACGCAAAAATAAATATTCTCCTCAAAGCTCTCCAAAAAAGACTGTTGCAAATGGTGAAGTAAAACACTCCAGTGATTTGGATCATGGAGAAGCAGAAGATGAGTTTGATGTTTATAATATTGAGACAGCTTTACCTCAGGTAGACTGGGATACCTTAGAAAAACAACTACAACAAGCTGCTGAATTTGAGAAAAGAAAAAAAGAGGTAATGATTTTCTTTATTAAGTGTGTTGCAGCTAATTGAATATCTCATTTATTTTAAATGGGAGAAAATAAGATTAATTTAAAAGAATCAAACACTGCAATTCAGTAAAACCGTTGAAGGATCTAGAACAGTTTTGATACCCTGTGTAAAAAATATAAAAGGGTAACCTAAATATCTTTCTGCAATGCAAATCAACTTTGGGTCTGAGCCTCTAAAGTCATGCACATAAGTAGATAATGAAAATACTGTCATTAACTGATTTAAGTGATATTTTTTATAAAAATTCTGTGGAAACCAAAAATACTAAAAAATGACATCAAACACAAATGGACAGTAGAATGCTTTATGCTGACAACTACATAACTGTTGAAAATTCAGCATTTGTCTTAGAGCATTGATTTTTATAATTAGATGTGGAACATATTTTTCGTACTTTTCATGGTTTTTTCAATTATAAAAAAAAGGAGGAAAAATTTCTAAAATTACTTCTCTTGTATTAATGTTGACTACAGGTATACTATGGAAGCTTAGGCTCAAAAAGTACAGGCTTGATTGCCTGATGTGTTACTGAGACAGATCTTTAAGTGCCCAACCCAGCCCAAAAATCACCTCCTATTAATTTTAATCCTAGACTTCAACTTTGACTTTGGTTGCTGAAATATTTTGACCTCTAAATGGAATGTTTTCTGGTTTAACTTGTAGTAAAACAGTCATATATTCATAGAATGTCCAATAATTTAAGCGTAAATTTTATGGAAGGCTTTGACAGTGAGAATACCTGAGTCAGGTATGGTGCATTGTATATGATGCGCTGTTCATATGAAGGTTAAGCATATCTTTGTGAGAGATTTCTTGGTCTGTATCAGGTAGATGGAGTTGTTATTTTGTCTGAAACTTGTAATGATGAATTGCATTGTGTAAGTGATTTTAAGATTTGTCAGGCAACCACCTTTGTGTTTGCTGTCATACTTTGATTTTTAACTGGAAACCAGTTTTTGTCGAAGAGTTCTTGGTTTGTATCAACATGATCAATAGGACTTGACAAGAGGGATTGATTTCAAAATTGGTATGCAGCCTTTATATGGTTAGTTGCAAGTCTTTGAAGTTATGACCCTATTGTGTAAGTTTTCTTTTGGGGGGGGGTGTGCAATGTAAACACTTCCTGTTTTTGTGTAATTTGAAATCCCAAATTTTTCATCAAAGATTTCATAGTTTGTATCAGTTGGAATGATTGAACTTTGGTCTGAAGCTTGGAATCCTTAAGTTTTTCAGGGAGTGATTTTGTATGTCAGATATCATGATGACAAGCAAGTCTACCAGAGACAAACAATGTATCAGGCATTGGTCCACTTGAATTACCAGTAATTAATTTGATCTTCATACAAATAACTAAATACTGTAGTTATTGTGAATTTAGTTTCTGCATATGCGCATTTTAACAACTTATGTCTCTTCAGTGCAGATAAAATCTAAACCTTTGGAAGACCATAATCTCAAAGATGTTATAAAACTGAGAGAGATCATACCCAATATGATCTTAATGTAAAGCCAAAATCACTAAGGACAGAGCTTTGCATTAGGGAGATACTCATTAGTTTTCAACAAAATTTACAAAAAGTTACATACAAATGTATATATTAAAAATGTCAAATTTAGCAGCCATTCTATTTAGATCTGATTTATTTATAGGAGCAACATTTTCTTGATTCATACAAAGTTTTATTTTTGGTTTATTTCAGATTTTTATTCAGTTTATTTTGGACTTTTATTCTTTTAAAATTGAATTTATCTTTCCTCCTACATTTGTATATATTTTAAACACGTGAATAGCATTTTTGCATATTTCAGACATCATGCAGTTGTGTTCTATATATGTATAATGATCATATCTCTGACATTTGTAGATAGGATGATCAATAAAAGTAGCTTTTGTTAGGATTTTATAGAAATACGTAAAGGGACAAAAAAATGTGCACTGATTGATTTTGAAATTTTCAAAATCTCAAGTTCTAAATGTTGGAAATTAAGCTATTCTTACCAAGATTCATAACATTTGAAAATTGATTTAATCAGATTTGCATTTCATAATGACGGCAACATGTTTTAATTTAAAAAAAATTTTTGTCTAAATAATAAAGAAGAAGTGTTTGCTCTGTGAATGAGCGGGAAATGTTCTACATGTTCTCTGTAGCAGTTTTCACCTCCAGTGCTGAAAGCATGGACATGCCAAAGACTTTGTGAATACTCAGTCTGAATGGTTCAATTGAAGATTTTTTAAATGAAAAAAACAAATGTATCAACAGTATATCAGAAATAATGAAAACTTCATAGAGATATTATAACAGCAATTCATTACATAGAAAATCATTTAAATTCTTTGTTATATATGATTTTGTTGTGACAATATTGAAACTTGTTACAATAGTCTATAGAGGACATTTGAGTACATCATATATTTACATTGTCAGGATAAGGGATATTCTATTGACTAGGTTGTACTATTTACTTGTCGATATCTGTATTTCTGTCCAGGTAATCCTACTATGTACAATGTACCACCATTTGACACTAACTTAATTGTCTTTGTGGACAAAATAACTGCAAGATGCAGAACTCACTGGTTCTTTAGTGAATTTACCAGCACAAAATATATATAGCTTTTGTGAAATTTTCCAAATTTTGCTGGCCCAGAGGACTATATTCATGTACAAAATTTAGTAGTCCTTCCTTAATTTTCTTTGCCTTGGGCTAGAGGACTAGTCTAGTTTTAAAAGTCAAACCCTGACTACCATAGGTCTCGTAACCCCTTACGGCAGAAAAAAAAGAAAAAACAGATGTGAAGACTTCTTACATATAGAATGGTCTGGCTTCAGTTTTGTCATGATGTAGAAGTTCCTGATCTGTGAAATTAAGATTGTTACAACCTTTATACAGCAACTTCTCTATTTGTGTAAGTAAACTACATTGACTGTATAAACATAAGTGATAAGCAGTCCTTGACCGTATAGCACTTTCTCAATGACGTCAGCAATGTGTTTCCGTACGTAGAGATTGTTCAGTGACGTTGCAAGAAAACACAGATTCATCTCAAGCTAACGATGTCGGCTTCACTTATTAAATCATCAGTTTTACCAATAAATTTTACCTAAAATTCACTTTGTAAATGTAGCAGTATAAACACAATAACAGTACATTGACTTGACATTAACTTTATATAAGGCTCAATAACGTATTATATTTGCAATTCTTCAATGAACATACCAATATTCCTCAAGCAACACCTATAACAATTCCTTCAAAACTCCTATCTTTTCTTTGTCAATCAACCAAACAAGATTCTATAGAATTCTTTTGTATACCAATTTGTTATTACTGGAGTATCAAGGTAAACCCCTTCAGGCAGTACAAATTGGTATACAATAGAATTTCTATAGAATCTTGATTGGTTGATTGGCAAATAAAAGACAGGAGTTTAAAAGGACTTGTTATATGTGTTACTTTAGGAATATTGGTATGTTCATTGAAGAATTGCAAATATAATACGTTAAAGAGCCAGGAAACCCGCCATAATATAAGGATTTGGCTTGAAATGGTGAAAATGCTCACCAAAGGCTCGCATTTTCCCGTGTTTCTAAGCCCCATCCTTATATTGCATAGTTATTGTCTATATGTAATGGTTATGGGATTTTAGTTTCTTTGGCCAAAAAGCCATATAGTTACTAGTATGACTAACAAATGAAAGAAGATCAGCTGTTTTGTTATGTTTGAAAACATTTGTTCCAGGTATAATTAATTGTTTTTAGTGTGTTAAAGTAAATGTTTAGTGTCTGAGATTTTTGTCCAATGTTCAAAGGTATAATTTACAAAAAGGGTATCCTGAGGTCATATCATTAGGCCAGAATTTAGAGAAACTTGGCTATATGTTGTTATTATATTGAAGTACTGTATAATTTGTAGTTTTTGTATATAAACAGTTTATATAGAGGAAAATCAACATCAAAAACATAAGTCATTACAGCTGTTTTAGAATGGACAATTATATTATGTACAACATGATGTATTTCAATTTTTTTCTCAGTGAAGAAAATATATGATGGTTTCTGGGAATTTTTTAAAGGACAATGGACACACCTATCCTAGTACTACAGAGTATCACAAAGGAAATAACTTAAAATTTAGGATTAGTGAAATTTAAATTAAATAGAAGGATGTGCAGCTTAATATGAAGGATAGAATTTTTTACACTGTAAATAAATAGGATGCTATATTGTCATATCTCACCTCAGTGGTGACATTGCACCACTCTTTTCTATATGATGCCATTAATTCTACATCCTAGACAATGCAATGTGGTTTATATGCAATATTGGGTAAGTCAAACATTTCTTTCGTAAATGGTCATTTCTTAGGTAAGACAACCAGTTTAAGATGAACTCACATGCTCTCGTTGCTCAGTAAATGACCAATCAGAACTGTTTAATTTTATTAATCAACAACAGATCCATGTTGAAACATCACAAATGGTGTGATGTCACAGTGCAAAAGTGTTAAAAGCGCATCGGACTTTGCTTCTGTATTAAAGGTTTAGGGACCTTAGAAATCATATTTTAAAGGAACTTATATATACATTAAATAAAAGTAAAAAAACATATATCTTTCACTTATTCTTCATCTTATTTTCTATTTTCTCTTCATTTCACTCAAGAAAAGTCAGAATTTCCTGCATTCCTAAAAGAAGCATTAAAATCTTCTAATATTTGTTTTACAATTGATCAATTAAGGTAAAAAGGGGAAGGTATGAGAACGTGTTTGATAATTATTAATCTAATCACAACTTTTTTTCTTAATTTTTAGTGATTAGTTCCAGATTATTGTTGCAATCTTGTTAATTAGTGTGCTTTGTTAGAGGGTCTGTCAATGACTATATAGAGCACTAAAGGGGTAAATATCCCATGTCAGATGTTAAATGGCTACCTATTTGAGCTCTGAAGGAAGTGTGATTGGAGAATTGTTTATACATGTATCCATGTAACCTTTCATGATGAAGACACTGGCATCCAGACCTAAGTTGTCAATACATGCGTTTGGTCTGTAACTTGCTCATGATTGATTTTGAAGTATTTGAAGTATTGTTGTTGTTGTCATTTTGACGTGGCTGTGAAAGCCACATTTTAGGATGCTTTAAATTCATTTGACCTTTTTTCCCTAAAAGATTGAAAAAGTTTGTGCCATTGTTTAACTGGACAAACTCCTTGTTCATTCAAAATAATAATAAAAAAAGCAATATGTAAATTTCACCAGAATATGATTGCTTGCCTATCTTGGAGTATTAAAAGCTTTTTTGCATTACCTGAATAAAAAATAATCAAGGTGGGAACCAGTTGGACCTATATTAAGATCAATTTGAAAAGATTTATATGACTAATGTCTTCAGGAAAATTACTGTCTCAAGGCCTTTTTCCTGAAAGTGAAACCTCATCTCTAATTTAGTTGCATTTCTAGATAAGCAAAATGGTAATTATTGAGAATGATCGGAAGCCATTGGTATAGTTGTATCTCTTGAGAAATTGTTCATGATGACCTCAGCATATCTGAATGGTTACTAAATTATTCATGTTAAGTTATATTTCATCAACACGGTTCTTTTTGTGGTAATTAGAGAAATTGTATTATGTAATATTTTATTGATTTCCTTTTTGTCTTTGATGAAACTGTGAGGCTTTGATGAAACTGTGAGGTGTATCCAGATCTTTTCCAATACTTCCATATTGCTAAATGAATGTAAGAAATTCAAAAATGGGGAGTTTTTTAAGTACCACAAATATGTCAATAATAATGCTCATACCAAAAAAAAATCATGAATTTCATGATTTCAATGCTGTCACGACAAAATTGATCGTGAAGCTAAAATTATGTCAAAACAGGATTTCTGAAAGATGACAGGTATGATAGTGTTTTAGGTTGTTATGGCCCCATGGAGATGCAGGTGCCCTATAGTTTTCACTTTGTCCGTCTGTCTGTCCATCTGTTCATCTGTCTGTCAAATTTTTTTTCTGTCAAAGTTTTCTTATCTTGTGTAAGTGGGAATTATTTGAAATTTGGTCTGAAGCTTAGAAATGAGTTGTATTGTGAAAGGGATTTTCAAATTTTTTTGGCATCCAGTTCCTGTTTGCTGATACTTTGATGTTTTTAAATCATAAATGAAATGAAATTTTTGTTACAGATTTCTTGGCTTGTACTAGAGGAATTTTCAGGTTTGTCTCTGAACTTCTTCCTGTTTGCTGATACTTTGATTTTAAGCTAAAAACCAAATTTTTGTCAAACGAATTTTGAACTTTGGTCTGAACATTGGAAATGGTAAGCTGTATTATAGTTAAAGGGATTTTCAGGACTTCCTGTTTGCTAATACCTTGGTTTTTAACTATAAACCAAATTTTGTCGAGGATTTCTTTAATTGCTTCAGTAGGAATAATTTGATATTTAGTTTGAAGCTGAGAAAAGATAATTAGTGAAACTTCAAAAAATCACTTTGCCTAGCAATTTACTGTGTCAACACATTCAGTGTGTTAAACAGAATTTAGATTCACACTTATCTTAATTTTACTTTTGCCAAAAGTTACATTAGTATTGAAATTGAGGGGCCATGGAAGGGCCAGTTTCGACATGCTTATATAGTCGTTCTCTATGTTCAGTACTGTACCCAGATTCTGTGTTCATTCTGGTACTGTACCCAATTTCTGTGTTCAGTGTCGTGCTATACCCAGCTTCTGTGTTCAGTTTGTTACTATACCAACTTTCTGTGTACAGTCTGGTACTGTACCCAGCTTCTGTGTACAGTTTGTTACTATACCCAACTTCTGTGTTCATTCTGGTACTGTGCCCAGTTTCTGTGTTCAGTGTCGTGCTATACCCAGCTTCTGTGTTCAGTTTGTTACTGTACCCAACTTCTTTGTTCAGTCTGGTACTGTACCCAGCTTCTGTGTACAGTTTGTTACTATACCCAACTTCTGTGTTCATTCTGGTACTGTACCCAATTTCTGTGTTCAGTGTCGTGCTACAAATGTATACCCAGCTTCTGTGTTCAGTTTGTTACTGTACCCAACTTCTGTGTTCAGTCTGGTAATGTACTCAGCTTCTGTGTACAGTTTGTTACTATACCCAATTTCTGTGTTCATTCTGGTACTGTACCCAATTTCTGTGTTCAGTGTCGTGCTATACCCAGATTCTGTGTTCAGTTTGTTACTATACCCAACTTCTGTGTTCAGTCTGGTACTGTACCCAGCTTCTGTGTTCAGTTTGTTACTGTAATCAACTTTAGTGTTCAGTCTGGTTCTGTACCCAGCTTCTGTCTTCGGTGTCGTGCTATATCCAGCTTCTTTGTCCAGTCTTTTACTGTTCCCAGCTTTTGTGTTCAGTTTGGTACTGTACCCAACTTCTGTGATCTGTCTTGTACTGTAGTGCTATACCCAGCTTATTTATCTGGTACTGTGCATGTACCATACTTATTCTTTGTTCAGTCTCAAACTTATCACCTGTTACTGAGTTTGCTGTATTCATTGTTTAAATTCAAGGATAGAACAAGCACTGTGATCTGATTCTGCATCCAATTGGTTTTGACATCCTTCCTTATATAGATTAGTTTTTAATAAATCATGTTCCAGGATTTTATTATTTATTGTGTATTTTACTTTGAAATTCTATCAAATTCTGTAGGAAATAGATTGTGTGAAGCTTTAGGTAATGAAAGTTGCCGTCAAAAGAAATAGATATGAGAGAGAGAGAAAATGAAACACGGAAATTAACACAAAAAGGTTGGGTTCCTTTGAATTTAATTATGAAAAGTCTTCCTTTTTTTCCGTACAGTATATAGATATATTAGAAAAACATAATTACTTTTTTGGTAAATGTGAATCAGTGATGCAGTTTTCTTATCATAGTTGTCATTTAGGACTTATCCTGAGCAGACGTCACTAGGGAATAAGTAAATGGAATGAATAATTCAACAAATGACATTTTAGCTACAAATAAAAAAAGTAAGAAAAATCTGCTGTAGAATTAAAAGCATTTATGCAAACAGCAAAACATCTTGTGATATTGTAGCAAAAACATTTATATTGAAACTGATTTCTGGAACAGATTGTAACGATTATTGAAAATATTATCGAAAATGATGGACAGACTGACAGACAAGGAAGTACTTTAGTGTCTCCTTGAGTTTTTTGCAAGTCAAAAATATAATATATTACTAAAACATATCCTAACATGTGATTTTGAACACTTCTTACTCACTCCAGACATTTCGTGTTATTAGCATTTATATGATTACATGTAAGTGACATTAGTAATACAGTGATATTGTAGAATTTATCTGTGGTACTTATTTGTCAAAAAGTCCCAGATTACTGAAAGAGTTCCTGGACTTTATCATTCTTTACTAATTCTAATACCATGGTGTAAATTAATGAATTTTACTAAATTCTGGGGTCAGTATTTAATTCCCTTTTACATGCACTATAGAAATCATTCTTTAAAACAATTGTAATTATGTCTAGGTATTTAATATCAGCCAAGACTATTATAAATTTTATTATCTATACCCACTAAACAAAGTTTGGAGGGATATGTGGGAATCACCCTGTCCGTCAATCTGTCTCTTCTTCCATGTACTAATAATTGTCAGCCCATGTCCTTCTAAA
This sequence comes from Modiolus philippinarum, assembly GCA_002080025.1. NCBI lineage: Eukaryota > Metazoa > Mollusca > Bivalvia > Mytilida > Modiolidae > Modiolus > Modiolus philippinarum. The sequence continues at coordinate 32,719 of MJUU01052441.1, forward strand.
CGTCTGCTTTGATTTTGATGAAATGTTACCTGCAGCGTTTTTTTTTCACAAAATACAAGTTTCTGTATAACCAAACTAGTTGGCGTCTGCCATGTCTAAGTAACTATAACTAATGACGTCGATAACATTATAATGTATTTCCACACTCGAATTACTTATTTCACCCGTGGGTTGAGACAAGGATTTCTCAAACGGCTAAAAATAGGTACTGGCTTGTCTCAAATGTGAGAAAATTCTGTCTTGTATGTTTACTGGAAAAAAGGGAGGTATATCATTGATCATTGTGTCCATACTTGTATTGCATCACACTTATACTGTGTCCACACATGTATTGCGTCCACACACTTAACACTTACCATGCGGATCCCGTCATTTGACGGGTTGCAGTCATACTTCAGTTAAACACCTCTTACAGGTCCCAAAACCTATGCAGATACAGTTTTTTGCACTCAAAACATAGAAATAGCTATTTCCAACTATATCACATATCAAGAAAGGACAATTTTGCCAATCCTAGGTCATCTCAGCATGGAAACGTAGGCTTTACATTGAAAAGTGCAAAATATTCGCACATTTTGGAAGGGGTGGGCTCCATTTTTTGGCAACCAGCATGCAACACTTCATACCTAATACTCTAGATTGGTTTATAATGATAATACGATGTCATATCTATCACAGGATAAAAGTGCCAGTCCCTAGGGTGCATGCGTCATCACCACTTCCGGTTTAAAAGTGCAAAATCATGAAAAAATGTCAATTTTGAGGCCCTCGAATAATGTAACCCAACACACAGATCATGCCTATACCCAACTATTCATACTTTGTAAGTAGGAATGACCCACCAGGTGCAAAGTCTTCAGAAAATACTTTAAATTTGTGATACGTCATCGTCGGCCATTTTGCGGCCAAAAAAAGTGGCCAAAAAGGCCCAAAAATGGCACTTTTCTCTGTGGTTACCAATATTTTGGACTGTCCGAAATTTTGAAGTGGAGATAATTTGTCTTTGAATATTTGCTGGAAAAAAGGGGGAGGACGAACCTTGTCAGCGCATGTTCTCCAAAACCACTGCTTGGATTTTAATGAAATGTTACACTGTTGTAGTACACCATCTGAAGATGTGCATGAAGTAATATGGTTGCTGTCTGAAATTTTGAAGGGGAGATAATTTGTCTTTGAATATTTGCTGGAAAAAGGGGGGGGGCCAACCTTGTCAGCACATATTCTCCAAAACTGCAGCTTGGATTTTGATGAAATGTTACATAGTTGTAGTACATCACCTGAATATATGCATAAAATAATATGGCTACTACCTGAAATTTTGAAGGGGAGATAATTCATCATTGAATATTTTCTGGAAAAAAGTGGGGGTGAACATTGTCATCACATGTTCTCCTAAACAGGTACTTGGATATTGATGAAATGTTACACAGTTGTAGTATACCACTGGAAGATGTGCAGGAAGTTATATAGTTTCTGTCTGAAATTTTGAAGGGGAGATAATTAGTCTTTGAATATTTTCTGGAAAAAGGAGGGAGGTATATCATTGTGTCCATACTTGTATTGTGTCCACATTGGTACTGTGTCCACACTTACTTACCAGTAAATTTACACTTGCAATATTGATTCAGGGTTCAATTAGCGGGGCGTGTAATTGGCTTCCATAGGCGTCAGCTCTAGTTTTAAAATCATATAGTTAATATATTTTCATGTTGTATATCACTCATGAAAATAATACGATAATCATTGTTGATAGCAAATATATACAAATTTGTGAACACGAATAACTATTTGAATAATAATTGGTATACTTGATTGGTTTCCAATAATCCAAAACAGGGTCAATTAAAATATAATTCATTGATTTGAAGTTTTAAATCAGGGTCATATTTATTATTTATTATTTAAAAATTTTGGATTATATTTCCTTTTTTCAATGAGGAAATTATTTTTGGATTTTTATAAACATGGAAGATTTATCTTCAAATAAAATTCGGAGCATGATGAAGATAAAATCCATTTTAGAAAGAAAAGTTGCCTGCCTTTATTGACTTAGCTTGATAAAGGACTTTTAGAATTGTGATAAATTCAAATTTAATTTGATAAAAGATAACAAGACATTTATTCACTACACATAGTATTTTATACAAATATAAACTATAAGATCAAGGGAATTAAGTCTTCAAATAGTAAGAGAGGCAACCTGTAGGTTTTGTTTACTTGCTGACGACTGGACCGTATTTATTTTATTTTTACGGGGAAATGTCAAATATAAGTGTTTTCGTTCCCTAATTGATCCATTAATGAATGGATGAGGATTGTCACATGTTGTGGTGACATCCTGTATTATATGGTATTAAATTTGACACCCATCATATCTATGTTAAACATCTTCCAGGAAAAATTTCAATTAAAATCAAACATCAAGTAAGTGTGTTTGTATTTTTTTGCTGTTCGTTTTTTAATCATTTGTAAAAACAAAAAGAATAGGGGAAACAAATCATTGCACAATCACTAATTATTTGAATAATTTATGAAACAACCTTTTAGAACACTAAATGACAGCTGATTCAATTGACAATGTGTATTATTTAATTATATACACATATTGTATGCTTATTAGGGTGGAAACTATATCTGGGTTATTTATACCTTGAAATGTTATTTTATTCAATTGATAATATTTTGTATAAATGCAGGTGCATTTGATAGTGTCATTCTGTTTATAAATTTACTATCAGAATATCTGACTGCACATTTGGAAACCAAATTTAAAATAAAAAAAAAAAACAAGTGATTTTTATGAATGAAATTCATGAGAAGTTGAAAGATAACCTTACTAAGGTCAAAACTATGACCTAAAGCATTGATTTTAAGTTGAAATTTAAAAGGAATATCACTTTTCATTTCACTGGAGTATTTAACATGGTTATATAGAACACAATTTGTTTGACTAATGGATTGATAACAAAATATATGTGTATGTATAAGGGTTTGTATTTCATGTTAGGAGAAAATACCAGCTTTCAAAATGATCTGAAATGGAAAACTACTATTATGAGGAAGGCGTGGAACCATTAAATTTGTATTTTACCGACAGAAGCTCACTATATGAAGGATGGGATGATTCAGATATGTATGATTTCGCTTCAAGTTTCAGTGGACTGTCGCTGCAACGCTGGAGGAAACAAAATGAATCGGTAAAGTTCATTCTCAGATATATATAAAAATATATCAATTACTAAATGGATATAGAAATGAGTTGACAATTTTTCATTGGCAATACATATATTTCTTAATTTTAAGTTAGAATGTATATAAAATTTATTATCTGATAGGAGAAAATGATTTTGTAAATTGAAGTCCTAGTTGGTACGGGTTTGACGTATTATGATGGCACGATTGTCCACATCATTTGATGTTGTCAACCATGTCCATCATAGCTAATTCAGTTTTAATATACATCCCATTATGAAGTATAAGTATAATTTTAGAGGATGGGTGGAAGATGGCGTCGTGTCCAAGAATCCTGACGTAATTTTTACTGAATTCAGACATACCAAACAGCGAACTTAAAATCAATGAAATCCAGATTCTCAGTACATTTTCCGAAATCAATGGCTTAAATTATAGAAAGCATTAATACTTTGAATATCCGCAATCCCAAAAAGAGCTCCATCCCTCTTTAGTACTGATCTACTATCATTGTCCAAATCTTTGTTCATTGTGTTGAGGTTTGCATATTGTAAAATAGGAAAAAGATTTGGGGGGATCTATAATGATTTTCAGGGTTTAATTAAGTTAAAAGGGTTCTACTGAATATGGAAGTTATGAATTAGTGATGAAGAAAAGGACATTGCTGTTTCTTCTTTAACAGTGTCATGTCTGTTTCACTGTTGTCTACAGAAAATTGATATTGAATATAATCACAAACTTGTCAGTATCTTGTCAGTTTCAACTTACTTGATCAATTTCATATGATAATTCAATAAACATTTTTGGAGTAAAAATTCCTTCATCATTCCCGGCATTAATTGATTGGCTCTGGTTTGATGAACGATATTTACTTTTTGTACAAAGTTGGTTACATTTGTTACAAGTTTGTCTTGAGTCACTAATGTCTTTGATGAATATTTTCTTCATTTGTGTACATAAATTTTCCTGGCTTGCATAGGTTTTCCAGCCTACGCATACAATAAATCATTGCAATGTTTTGTTCTGAAACCAACAAAAATGAGCTAATACGTCAATTTATATTCTAGCAAATGCGATCTTATATAGTCTTTGTATCAATATGTGGAATAATATGATGTCTAAGACATACTGTTTTTAGCAGAGATGAAAGAGCTAGGATTTTTTGTCATTCCCTCAGCTACATATATTGACTTTTTTTTTGTAAAATTATATTAGAAAATCATTAAAGTGACATTTCAACTCCAGTGTGGCCTACTGGTCATCTACCAGTAATTGCTGAATTTCACATTGTCATGGTAGCATTGAGCAAAAACTGAAGTCAATTATTATAATGTCCTACATACACTGAAAAAGAAATCTGCTCTTTAATATTGATCAAAAAACGAAATTTAAGGAGAATCCCCTTTGGATCCCCTCAGAAAAATATATTGCTCCTTATAATTTAGGGTTACTTTAAAAGTAAGTTATGATTTTTACATGGGATGAGGAAGGTCTTAACCTTTGGTTGGTATGTCACCTACAATTCCCGAAAAAATGAAGTTGAATATGTTGCTGTCTCTTCAGATAGTCAAATTCAGTTGCAACATGGGCAGTGCTTTGAAGTCTTCCAGTTTCTATAATCAGAAACAAAGCATATAGTTATGGTACTGCTTTAAATCATGCAATACGAACTTTCTTTGTCTTTTGAATGACCTTACCGGTCTACTATTTCCTATTGTGTAACCAATTTAGCAATTTGAGTAACCTAGCTATACATGTTATTTTTTTAGTCCCCTACTAGTCCCCTACCGGCTTCTCCGAAGGGGACTTTAGGTTTGCACTCCGTCAGTCCATCAGTCTGTCAGTCCGTCAGTCCGTCACACTCAGTTTTCAGGACTTTTTTCCCATACTATAAGAGATAATTATCTAATATTTGGTATGTAAGTCTACCACCATGAGTTACAGATCAAGTTAGAGTTTGGTTCCGGTTCATTGATTTTTGACGGAGTTATGGCTCTTTAACTTAGACAAATTTTGTAAAATATAGGTTTTCTGGACTTTTTTTCTAAACCGTTTCAGATATGAAGCTCATATTGGCTATAATGTGAGTCTACCACTATGGGTTACAGATCAAGTTAGAGTTTGGTTCTCGTCCATTGATTTTGGACGGAGTTATGGGCCTTTGACTTAGAAAATTTTGGTAAAATATAGGTTTTCTGGACTTTTTTTCTAAACCATTTCAGATATGAAGCTAATATTTGCTATGCGAGTCTACCACTATGGGTTACAGATCAAGATTGAGTTTGGTTCCGGTCCATTGATTTTGGACAGAGTTATGGGACTTTGACTTAGAAAATTTTGGTAAAATATAGGTTTTCCAGACTTTTTTTCTAAACCGTTTCAGATGTTAAGCTGATATTTGCATTGTTAATCAACTACTATGGGTTACAGATCAAGTTTGAGTATGGGTTGGGTACAATGATTTTTGACAAAGTTATAGGCCTTGGGCTCGGAAAACTTACTTAACCATTTTTGCTGGTATACTGAATTATTCAACCGGTAGGGGACTTCTGTATTGCCTTGCAATACGATCCACACTTGTTTTTTTACCAACAGGTATTGCTGTACTGCAACATAATATTGGAAAAAGTTTTTGGAGGATTGTTTTTGTTAGCTAATCAAAACACTCACGGTCCTTTTGAAGTATTCAACAATACTATCAATCTGTTGTAGCCTTCAGTTATGATCCCATTTTTGAGTGCATTGTGATAACCTGTCCCTACCCTATTTTGTGAGAAAAACTAACACTTCATAAATAACTGTATTTTTGTGCATTTGCAATAAAATTGAAAAATAAATCTGATTGGTGGGTGTAGCACAGGAAAATTTTTGCATTAGAAGTATGGTCAGATGAATATAAAAAGTCAAATGAAAAATCAATGTTGAAAATGGGATAACTCAGGTGCACAACCAGTTAGGACAATTTGAAGATCAAAATATAATTTTGAATTTACTGCAGTTGGTATATTTATTGTTTTATGTGTCAATACCTCTCCAAACACTCCAATACATAAGTGCTAGCCTGAAAACCAATTATTTGAGACATTAAAATTGTTTCTCCCATTCTTAGCAGTTTTCCAAATGTGCATGCAACTTTTTAATCAACGGGGAGTTGATAAAATTTCCGTGAGAGATTTCCTGCCATTTAGATTTTTCCCGTTTTACACACATTTGATGGGAGAAAAAATTTCTCATTCAGCAAGGAGTGGGTTAAAAATATTTCTTCACTCTCGATAGTAAAATTTCTATTTTAACAAGCTCGCTAAAGCTCTCATGTTGAAAATAAAAATTTTACTATCTCAAAGGAAGAAATATTTTAACTCACTCCTACCTGAAGGAGAAACTATATTTATGAAGTGAAGAAATTCTATAAAACTGAGGAGTCAACACCCCTCCCCCCCTTATGCAAAAGCTGTATGTGTCCTCGAAATTGATTCTGCTGTTACTTCACTCCTTCATATTTTCTTTCTGGTAATCTGAATTCTTGGTTCCTATCTGTTCCTATCTGTTGATGAAATGAACACCTCCAGAATTAAAATTTACTGCAATTTTGGTTTTGTTTTAAGCCAAATGAAAAGAAAAAATCTATTAGGCCGTTTTTATTTATTTAGTTGGTTTACAGATCTGCCGACCTGATTTTTTGGAAATCGAAAAAAAATTTAAACATGATTTTGTATTTGTAAATTATTTCTGCAAACCTTAGATCTTGTAATCAAGCACAGACAAACATAAATGTTTACATTAGTATGTCAAATAACAATGATATCTTGACTGAAAAAAACCAAGTGGAGACTTAATTTTCCATTTGAGCATAACAACAAATGGCTTGACTTGATTGATAACTGAAAAGTTTGAAAGGACCATGTATGTTTTCTTTGTCCATTTATGTGTATTTTGAACAATTCCCTTTCATTTTTTATTTGACCACAAAAAAATTTTTGAGGTCATATATTGGTATGATACTGGGGGTGTCGTCAGTGGCTGCGTCTGTAGACTTTTCGTTTCGGTGCAATAACTTCAGTTCTTGTTGATCAATCCTTATGAGATTTATAATAATGTTCCTTGTCACAAAAGGAAGGTTGGGATTGGTTTTGGGTATTGTGGCCTCGCCCGTTTTTTTTTTCAAAAAGGGCCAAAAAGGGCCAAATTAGGTGTTTTCATATATTGGGCTGTAGAATATTTATTATTTATCAGATTTTGATGGGGTTTCTTTCAGTGTGATCCTAAGGAAATTTCCAATCGGATGTATGCAACGTATTTTATGTCACATGTACCGTTAATGAGATAAATGGGTCCCAAAAAGGGGAAATCTCAAAAAGCTATTTTTTTTCACTTTTTGTCTGATTTTGATGCAGTTTTTTCATTAGATTCCTTATGAAAAATTGATATAGTTCTCAACTCTTATATTTTTGGTAACTTGTTTCCTTTCCCTGCCATGAGGGCCGAACGGGGCCAAAATTGCAAATTTGCAGATTACCTGAAATTTTTATTTTTCATCGGATTTTGATGGGATTTTTTTCTTTGAATCCTCTTAATATAAGCTTTCAGTAGTATGACAACGGATTTTGCGTAGCTCTTATGATTTCCGAGCTACAAGGAGTCAAAGGGGCCAAAATTGCAAATTTTCTAAATATGTGAAATCTTTATTTTTNAATCTGCCTATTTACAATATCTTGTAAAGGAATAATTTAAGGGGAAATTCTTGACGTCTAGAGAATACGTATATATGAAGGACCGATAACTCTTGTCGGGACGTCATTTGGTAACGTCCCACCTTAATATAAGCTTTCAGTAGTATGACAACGGATTTTGCGTAGCTCTTATGATTTCCGAGCTACAAGGAGTCAAAGGGGCCAAAATTGCAAATTTTCTAAATATGTGAAATCTTTATTTTTCATTGGGTTTTGATTAGATTTTTTCCTTTGAATTCCTCTTGATATAAGCTTTCAGTAGTATGCCAAATGCTACTACCTACCCAAAAATACACCTGCCTTCCCAAAATCATTTTTCATCAAAAAATCAAAAAGTTTTTTACTATTTTTAGCTCACCTAGCTATGCCAGGGTGAGCTTTTGCCATCACTTGGCGTCCGTCGTCCGTCAACAATTTCACAAATCTTCTCCTCTGAAACTGCTGAGCCAATTGTAACCAAACTTGGCCTGAAGCATCACCAGGGTTTGCAGTTTAAAAATTGTGTTCGATTAGTCCGAAGACCAAACAACATGGCTGCTGTTACTAAAAATAGAACATAGGTGTATTTATTGTATGTGAAGAGGTGTATAGTTTTTTCTTGCATGAGAAATTTATTTTGAATGTCTATATTTAGATCAAACAGTTGCAATCATGAACAAAACTAGAACTAGTTATACTATTTTGGATGTCGATTTCCTTTGAATTGACTAGGAAATTGTAGATTTCATGGTTTAAGTAATTATTGGATCGACTTTTCAATAACAGTGACAGAATCATTACATATTTTGTGGTCGAATTGCTACAAATTACTTTCTGTTTATGTCAAGAAAGCACTTAAGTTGGCTAATTCCTGATATATTCTTCACTTAATGGAGAAAAAGGATATAAAAGCCAAAGTATTAGATAATTCAACCACTTGTGGGATGGTTTTTCACATATAAACCAAGACAGTTTAACATATTTTTAGCTGAGGAAAGGCTCAAAAAAGCAATTTACTCCACTCACCCCAGTAGAAGGGGTCGTCTTGAACTTTAATACTGTGAGGTATATGAGCAAAGCTCATTGTTGAAAGCCTCATGGTAACTTCAAGATGAAGAACAACAATCAAAGCATTGTTGTATAGCTTGTTTTACCATGTATTTGGAGGGACTGTGTCTTGTGTGTAATTACTCCATATCCTTTCAGTGTTTATCAGAAAGAGTATGGACTGTTTCTGTATACAAATTTTATGGTCTCATTAAGAATTTTTCTGTAGACTATAGAATTTCTTAAATAAATTTATAATTTAAAGTAAAAAGGCCTGACATATTTAGGTTGGCATATTTTTGGTACTGACATTATATTCTGTATGCTGTAAAACCACATGCTTTATCAATCAGACTTTAGAAATATCATTTTGAGCTTGAGTTGAACTAGGATGGCAGACAGGTGGCTGTACCGTTGGGGAAACAGGTAGATGGGTTCACAGAATTAATAATTGGTTTCGAGATGATATATACTCAAAAACTTTACATCCAGTTTAAATGAAACTTGCATAGAACACTCGATTTTGGAGAAAGTAAGTAAAAAATGACAAGATAACAAAATGATTGAAAATACATGTAGATAGAAAATTCTAATGCAACATTTATATAACGGAAGTTTTGATTGGTCAAAAGTGACCGTCAATCACGCCTTGGACAGGATAGGTTCCCTGTTTAGTCTGGTTCTTGTATGGTTACAAATACACAAGTCAAAAATAGAATATGAAATCGTTTAATTGCATTAGAATCGCAATAACAGTACATTATTTGAATACCCAAGGGCATCAATCTTGTTTTGACGGTCAAAATATCTGTTTACAGGCTCCGCAATGCGTCGCCTAGCTACATTGACTATTGACACCCTCAGGTATTCAAATAATGTACTGTTATTCCTCAATTTAAATGAGAATGGTTCTCATATGATAACAGCCAGATCGAACTGGGAACTAGGAGAGAGAGAGCCCAAATGAATTTTGAGAAAGTTGGTCAGAGGTCAAAATCGCAGTGGTAGAAATCAGATAGAAAATTACAGAAAATGTTAGTTTTCTGGATAACTCCAAAAGTTGATATTCGCAGTTCAAATGATAAAAAGATATTGTTGGATCGCAGGAAGAAAAGATCCCTATTGATTTTGAAGAAGGTCATCAAGTTCAAGGTCACAATTTGGTTTCTGGATCTTCTCAAAAAAGTTTAAATCAGGTTCAAATGAAATTTGAATATATTGTGAGATGCCAGGACAGGGAGACTTATTGGTTTTGGAGAAAGGAACACCATAGGATAAGGTCACAATGACCAAAAATAGATTGAAAATCACAGAAAAGTTTGGTTTCTTGATGATAAATCATAAAGTTTAAATCGATTCCACTTACTGTAACTTGGATATATAGTCACATACCAGAAAAAGAAAGATCCTTAAGGAAAAATATCAAGTTAATTTGTAGATTCTCATCCACCTGTAACAAAAAATCTGGGGTGGATGGGAGGATTTTATTTTATATTTTTTACTGATTTCCACTAAGATTAATGGGAATTTAAAGAAAATTTCTGAATAATTTAAAATAAAAAAATTGAGCTTGGATGGGGATGAGAATCTATTAATTAATTTGATGTGGCCTAATCTTTGTGAAGTTAGATCGAAGGTCAAAGTCTAACTCACAGTGACAGAAAATAAATAGAAAATTTCAGAAAAAAGCTTCCTAGATGATAACTTAAAAAGTTTACATCAGATTCAATGAAAACTTTGAAAACTTTGGTATTACATTGTAATGTACCGGAAAGGGAAGCCATTTATTGGTGGAAAATGAAATCAGGTCAGAGATGAAGGTCAGAATGATTTATATGTTAAAAATGTCAAATATTTTGAGAGGATAACAAAGAATCTTGAAATTTGACCTAAACGAAACTTGGACTGGTTCTCTTTACTTGCTCGTTGGGTAGGCTTGAGGAAGTGAGCAAGCTGGCCGGAAGGGGAGAGAACCAATCCAAACGAAACTATGTCAAATAGTATGGAAGTATATGTATTGTAAATCAAAAATAATGTTTGGTTTTATTAATCTCAAACGTCCATGGTTGATTCCAGTGAAACTTGGTCACATCACATGGTTTATTATATTGCTACGTACATTTGGCTTATGCACCCTGTTGCCATTTAGATTTTCCTTATTTACAACTATTTTATTGACTCTGAACCTGTCTTTGGAAAGATATAGGATTTAGATGCTTTGTATATCAGACATTGATGCAGTATGGATTCTGAATGACCTTGAAACTTTGATACTGTCTCAAAGATTTAGGTCAAATGACCATAATACCATCAATATCCTTCCATTGTTGTGTAGCTTAGAGAAAGTTAGTGCAAGATTGCACTGACAGTCAGACAGGAGTTTTTGAATGACTTTGCTTGTTTTATGATTTTATGGCGGATTTCCTGGCTCAAAAACGTATTATATTTGCAATTCTTCAATGAACATACCAATATTCCTCAAGTAACACCTATAACAACTCCTTCAAAACTCCTATCTTTTCTTTGTCAATCAACCAATCAAGATTCTATAGAATTCTTTTGTATACCAATTTGTCATTACTGGAGTATCAAGGTAAACCCCTTCAGGCAATACAAATTGGTATACAATAGAATTTCTATTGAATCTTGATTGGTTGATTAGCAAATAAAAGACAGGAGTTTAGAAGGACTTGTTATATGTGTTACTTTAGGAATATTGGTATGTTCATTGAAGAATTACAAAAATAATACGTTAAAGAGCCAGGAAACCCGCCATAAAATTTTAAAATTTGAGTCGATATTCCTTGCATAAAAATGTTTTCTTGACTTGACTATGGATATGTCTACATTTATTCAGCATGTTCTAATAATTCTCAGGAGAATAAAAATCCTACAAAAACCTGTAGAATAAGTTATTTATCTTTTGTATTCTATTGGTTCTTCGGATCTCCGTATCAGGAATCATATTATCTTGTTCTTTCAGTCTCGTTTGTTTTGATATTGACGATTTTCCTACATCCAATTCTCAGTGGAAATTTATTACTATAAGTATAAAGAGCAGTGTTAGTTTCACACATACATGATTTCATTTCAGTATATATTGAATCAGGATCGCCTAACATTACAGGATAAAGGCATCATCATATTTTTTCTGTCCATAATGGGAGCTTAAATGATTTGTGTGTTTATTTTTACAATAATTATCGAGATATTGTGAACATAAATTGGACCTACTAACAAGTTCATAATTGTTAAAATTGATTCCAGCTAAGAGAAAAAAAGGAAATTAGAATGTAAAACATTCATATGGATTAAAATCTTGGTGAAAACTATTGTAAAAAAATATTTGTTTATTATTCAGTTTTGAAATAATAGACATTTTTCATTAAATTGCAACAAATATTGTTTCTGAGACAGACTGTATATGAAATACTTTAGAACAGTTGCTGGAGATTGGAAATATATGCACTTGCAAAGGTTTTTGCGTCATAATAAAATTATTATTTAGCCGAAGTGTTCGGTAAATAATAATCTAATTATCTTTGCCAGATTATTTTTTATGAGAAACTTTGAAGTATAATGCATTGGATTTTCATTGGATTCTGTTCTCAGAGTATGGTAAGTCTGTAACAGAATTTTTCATCTAAAATTTAATTTGTGAAAAATGAAATTAAATGTACTGGTATGCATGGTACTCAAGTAACTTTTTATGCCCCCGTGAAACGAAGTTTCGGGGGGCATATAGTTTTTGGTCTGTCTGTCTGTTTGTCTGTTTGTCCACAAAAAACTTTAACATTGGGTATATCTTTTGAATGGTAAGTGATATGGCTTTCATATTTTGCATGTGCATTCCTTGTGGCAAGACCTTTTAATTGGAACCAGAATAGTTGACTTTGTAACCTTGACCTTGGCCTGTGAACAACTGCATAAAAACTTTAACATTGAGTATATCTTTTGAATGGTAAATGATAGGGCTGTCATATTATGCATGTGTATTCCTTGTGGCAAGACCTTTCAAACGATACCAAAATTTTGGACCTCGTGACCTTGACCTTGACATGTGGTGGACTTTTTGAAAAAAATAATAAACTTTAACATTGGATATATCTTTTGAATCGTAAGTGATGTGGCTTTCATATTTTGCATGTGCATTCCTTGTGGCAAGACCTTTTAATTGGTACCAGAATAGTTGACCTTGTGACCTTGACCTTGGCCTGTGAACAACTGCATAAAAACTTTAACATTGAGCATATCTTTTGAATGGTAAGTGATAGTTCTTTCATACTTTGCATGTGTATTCCTTGTGGAGAGACCTTTGTTGGTACCAGAATATTTGACCTTGTGACCTTGACCTTGGCATGTGACTGTCCGGTAAAATTTCACCAAAAAATGAAATTATATTTTGTTTTATTTTATATGTATATAGAAATTAAACTCATTTATGATGAAATGTTTCTTGATATCTATAAAAATTTGTTTTGTAAAAAATATTTTTTAAATCATTCAGCATATTTTCTTCATTTATTCACTTTCGTTTTACATGTATCTATATATGTATTATATATATCAAGGATGAGGGATGTTACTAAAAATATTTATTATTTCATTTCTTCTCTTCTGTGTATACCTCCACTTTTGGGGAACCAGTATTGATGATCCCTGGTGTAATCAAAGTACTGATAACACTGATAAACAGAACACAATGAGTTGGTTATAAATGTTCCAAAAAGGGGGGGTGAAAATTGTTTTCTTAATAATGCTTGGATAATGATTGGAAGGGTTCATTTGGGTGACTTTTGTGTTTCCATCCAATTGCATTCATCATTTGATGTGATTAAACTTTTCTGTTGATACCAGAATTTATTTCTACAAATTATTTTGTCAGAAAGACATTCATTGTTCAAAGTTGCTAAATGAATCTTCTTTACTTCTACCACTTCTATACGGGGGCATAAGTGTTTCACAAAACACATCTTGTTATAATTGGGCATTGTCTTAGGATGTCTACAAGGTTAGTCAGGTCATATTATATTGAAAGCCAGGCTGTGATCCATTGTACAAAAATTTTGTAGTCAAGGACGCTAGAGGCTATGTGAATAGATCTAATAGAGCTTAATACAAACCAACCAAAAAATCAGGGTCAAGGGAAAGGTCAAGGTCATTGAGTGCAAATTAGAAAACTTTAGCAAAAACTTTAACATTGCTTTTATCTTTTCACAAGATGTGACAGGACCTTCATAATGGACCTGTATATTGATCATATAAAGCTGAATAGCATTGTGCAAATTTCACTAAGGTCAACTCAAAGATCGAAAGGTCAAAATCTAGATTTTGCTTTTAGCTTGTTAATTACAATTGCAAGAGGCTTGATATTCTATCATGGAGCTTAGTACAAATGTTGATTAAAGCTTAAATCTAGTGAATATTGCAATTTTTTCCAGATTTCATATTGAATACATGATTACTCTTGCGGGCAAAGTGTTTCACAAACACATCTTTTTCTCAGGAAACATCCCCTCTCAGGTTGACAAATCTAGATCTCACTGAATAGTGGCCCATAAGTGTAATTAAGCAATAACAGTGCATTATTTGATTGTAAGTGAGCGTCAATCATAGATTTGATGGTCACAAAATGAAGTCTACACTGGCAACAAGTATCAGAGCCTGAAAACAGATATCTTTTACTGTCAAATCAAGATGAATGCCCTGGACATTTAATTAATGTACTGTTAATGCAATTCTCATTGTATTTGTAAGTGGGACAAAAAAAACAGACTTAGAGGAACCTACATGCAGATAGTTTAATTGACAGTAAGTTTAGACCAATCAGATATGATCTATTACAGAAATGTTTGTTGATTCCATTTGGAAACAATTTTCATCACAATAATACAAATCTGAAATTTTTTTCGCATGCCATGTTGTGGGATGCATTTACAGACCTGTCGGATCACTTCCTATACTTTACCTGACTGTATAGGCCTAAGCCAGTTTTAACACTACATCGAAGAGTAATTTTTTTTGTCAAATTTTTCTCAGCATTGGTAAATCAGCAATGATTTTCCATTGGTATAATTTGGGCTCCAGTTTCAATTATCAATTTTTTTTTTACCCAGAAATGTGCAGAAGTATTCTAAATTGCGGTCAACAATTTTCCGGTGGTTCTCTTTGTCTCATGGACTTCGGTTCTTGACCACTCTGTTCGGTACTTTTGTTATTACCCCCATTTGTTAAAAGTTCCAAACACTTCCTGAAATCAATGCTTTTCCCTGTCAGAAACCAGATCTGTATTATTTTTAATTGCTTAATTGTTTGTTACATCATCAAAGTTGATGTTTACACTCTGGTAAATAAAATTAAATACCACAATGACAACAACACTTTAGTAAACTGCAGAAACTTTATTCGTCGACATGTTTCGCCCGACAAATGTCGACGAATAAAGTTTCTGCTGTTTACTAAAGTGTTGTTGTCATTATGGTATTTATTTATGTTTTAATTAAATGACAACCCTGCATACCATCGGTATCCACTTCAGTAAGCTCTACGGAGAAGAGACATTAGTAGGTGTTGGTTCAGTTTGTGGTAAATTATTTCTGGTAAATAAAATAAAACAGGTCCCGTGCTGTTGGGAAAAGCATACCTAACATTGTGATAAAATTTGCATAAGTTGCCATATAGTCTTAATACAATCTCTTCTAGTTGTTGAGATTTAAGGTGTCTGCATGGTATTAATTTCCTATTATAGAATTTTGTGAAATTTTCTGTGTAGAAACATAATTGTATTATTGTTCAAAATGTAAAATAAAATTTGGGGGTCACCGTGCATTTAAGCGCAAAATCTGAAATTGAAAATTTCAGGATTTTACATAGAAATGATAGGGAAAATTATTATACGAGACTATAGTTTGAAAAATCTATTATAGATTTTTTTCATACTTTGCATGTGTTTAATAATTATTATGTAGTATACATATAAAAAATAAAAATTAGGGGTCACCGTTGAAATAAGAGAGAAAAATTGCAAAATGTTAATTTCTCTAGTGATATCCTTGTTAAATTATTTTATCAAATTATCTCCCTTGAACAATTTCTGTGTTCTCATTATCAAGCAATAGATTTAAAGCTCATGTGTTTTAGCTCACGTTTTTATAACGAAAATGTTATAAAAATGATTAGGAATATAAATTTTAAATACATTTGAACTTTCTTTTCATTCTAAATAATTATTTTGTTAAATTTCTTAATGAATGAAACCAAAATGAATAATTATTAGACAAAAATGGCGGAATAATACCACTGAGACACCTTAATGCAATACATTTGTGGCAAATTTATGGGATCATAGAAATATAGCAATCATTTGTTTTGAGATTCTGTGAGATGGAGGACTCTAGTTTTGTTTTTACTTTTGAGAAACATGCATTGAAGATGGTTCTAGACATATGCCAGTGATTTCCTTGCCTTCTGTAGTTGTTTTTTGAATGTCTTGAAAATCAGTATTTCCCAAGATAACACATTTTGTGATAAAATCTAACATATTTTATAGAAATTATTTATCTAAATTTAATTCTATCATTAATCTGAGTTTTATTGTACTCTGTTTCATATCAAGATTTTGTTACAAAGTAAAATCAATTTCAGAGTCATTAGTAAACTTGTATGTTTCATAACGATGGTACTTCATGTATCATTAAGTATAATACGATAACTAAATGAAGTGGAATTTGTCTTCCATTTTCCCCAATTTATCGGAAACTCCCGACACATAATTATGGATAGAGGACGTTGATTCTATTATACGATGTTTAATACTATATGTTATGTTTCACTTATTCCGTGATTCTGTTATGATAAATCTGTTCTGTTGCTGTAATCGTATGAATTGAGTGCTCTGCTTTGATATATAGCTTTACAGAAGGTTGCTAAATCGGATTACGTCCATGGGATTCCTGTAAAATGTCTCCCATTAATTACATAAACAGATTTTCTGAAAGGAAACAGAGTTGTATTGACCATAAATGGAAGTTTTTTATTCTCAGGAATATACAATAAGTTATGGAGGTAGATTTAGTTACCATAATTAGATAGCCAACTTTGAACATTTTTCTGTTCAAATGACAAAGTCCTGCCAATTTTATGTATCTTTGTGATTTTTACATCCAACAAAGAAAAATTTTGGGGATATGTATAGGAATCAGCTTCTCGTCTCATATCTGTATAAAACTACTAATCTGTTTCTCCAAATGTCTATTTGTCCCACCTTTCGTCTATCAGTCCAGTCGATTTTCCTGTCTAAAATTCTATCCAAAAGTGTCAGTATAAATTTTTGGGTAGCAGTGATTTTTCTGGATCAGCTTGTTTTTGGAGAAACAAACAAATCTTTTATTTTTGGCCTGATTTGATCCAATTATATCCAGTTTGATAACAGAAGAATATATAAAAGATTGCCAAAATCATCACTGAAATCATCAATGATTTCCAGCAGTATTGGTTTATTTGCTTGAGAAAAGAAATTATCAGAAAAAGGAGATGAAGAGAAAAATACCAAATCAGTGATTAATCTAGTGAAAACTGTTACAGCATGCTAGCAGTGTTACCTAAGTGTTTATAGGTCACTATTTGAGTGAATGTTGGATAAATACATCATTGTTGTAATTTCATTTTGAAAAGAAATTTTCTGAGAAGATGAGGGTTGATTAATTCAATAAAAGTTAATTGGATCATTAATTTAAGTAAAAAGGTGTATTGCTCTATGGTGTAAAATTGAATTTATGAGATTAATTGTTTGGAGTTTGTGTTGGGTTGCATGACATTTTATTGTTAAACTTTCCTGAATGTAGAAATTGTATTAGATTAAGGAAATTGCGAGTGTTATGCCTGATCAACTTAATATGTTATTATTTACTGAAGTTTTCAGGCAGAAATAATGCATTTTCACATTGATTGATGGGTGTTGATTGTGTGAATTTCTAGGAAATTGTGATGACCTTTTTTCCATTTACAGTAATCATTAGAAGAGTATCAAGTCAATTTGGAAGAAAGCAAAAGTCAAAATTTGATCTTATGTAAAAAAAATAACTTTGCCCAAATTTTGCAGCATGCCTATATATTATTTGACTGTATCATGTTCTCAGGTTATATAATTTGCTTTCACAAAAAACTTAAGTTTTTTGTAGATTATATAGTTGGTGCATGTATGAAGATAATGAAAATATTTTACATTTATCTTAGATCGGTAGAATTATACAATAGTGTTTATCAATTGAAATGTTCCAAAGGATTTCCATATAGAATTCATGTAAAGTGATTTAAGACACTTGTTCCAATATAGAATTCTCGGATTGATAGTTTCAAAGTCATATATTGAATTTCGTATATTATTTCTCATGCTTTACTCTCGTGAAGAAAATTATTAAGATGGATAAGAAGAATATGCTCAGAACAATTTTAAATATATGTTCTTTAGAGGTAATTTTATCACAATATTTTATTGTTCTCTTGAAATTTTGTTATATTTAAACACTGTGAGTGCATTTAAACATCAAGTCAATTTTAAGTTCTGATGCAAACCTTGTTTCCGTAGCACATGACAAGGTTCCAAGCTGTTCTTGGAATTAAATCTGATTAGTTTGGAAAAGGCTTGGAAATTAGTGCAGCACTAGAAACTAGGTAAGAAAATTGGAAAATGGATTGCTTGAATCTTTATTTAGCTCAGAAGTTAACCTTGGAAATTTCGATTTTGTCATTTTAAAACTCAGAAAGTATCAAAATACCAAGAGAAATATTATAGGAATTAAAGTTATTTTGGAGGTTTTTTTTATGTAGGAAGGACTTTGTGTTGTTTGTGAGTGTTTTCACATCCTTAAACTCCTCCAAAAAATTCTTTATATATTCCAATTTTTGCACTGAATGTTAATTGACATCATCATAATTATATTGCACGATTTAAACTCGGCAAGAAGCGTAATGTTTACTGAGAAATAACTGTTGACCAATGAAATTGGGTGTTGAAATAAGAATTTGAATAATGTTTCTCTTTGTAGTTTGTATCATTTCTCTTGGTAGTTTGTTATCATTTCTCTTGGTAGTTTGTTATCATTTCTCTTGGTAGTTTGTTATCATCTCTCTTGGTAGTTTGTTATTATTTCTCTTTGTAGTTTGTATCATAGTTTGTTATCATCTCTCTTGGTAGTTTGTTATTATTTCTCTTCATCATTTCTCTTGGTAGTTTGTTATCATTTCTCTTTGTAGTTTGTATCATAGTTTGTTATCATTTCTCTTGGTAGTTTGTTATCATTTCTCTTTGTAGAGTGTTATCATTTCTCTTGGTAGTTTGTTATCTAATTAAAGCTGGAACAGGATTTGAAGAAATCGATATGGGTCATCTGCTCTCCCCAGATGACTGAGTTGAAAAGGGGGGATAAGCAGCATTTTAACACTGGAAAGTATCCATAAATGAGTGGTTTGATCACATAATTGTCGGCTTGAAAGTTTTGTATCACAGCAGACCTTATATTGTTTAACCATGATACCTTGAGGGAGATCAAGCCATGTAGAAATCTCAGACAGATTTTCCTGTAATCTAGAATTTTTTTATTATTTAATTACTTATTGACTTAATATTTATAATGCCAGTTTACCTGAATGGATATTAAGTTTCCTCTAGATTCGTCTATTTTTGTAGGAGTTTAATTTCCTTTTGGACTAATGAAAAAATTCACAAAATAACAGTTTTCCAGACTTTAAGGGAAAACCGTCTGATACATTAAGTTGACTAACAGTTCAAGTTTCAGTTTGATCATGATCATACTTCATAAATTTTTTTTTTAATTTTAGTTGTTGTCTTGCAGGTGGGGGAATTGGTATCTGAGTTTGGTTTGTAAAAGTCAAAGACATAAATAAACTTTTTATAAGTACTTTGGTTCTTTTTTTAGAAATTTTTTCTTCCATTTAAGTAAAGTTGCTTTATTTGAACTCATTACCCGATTACACTTCCCTATCGTTACAAATATATAGATTGGACCTGGATGGTACTAATAAATGGAGGTGCATTTTATAATTTTAGGTTGAGGAAATAAATACCATTGAACAATGAATTGTTTCTATAAAATCCTTATTATAGTGGGTTTCCTGGCTCTTTAACGTATTATATTTGCAATTCTTCAATGAACATACCAATATTCCTAAAGTAACACATATAAGAAGTCCTTCTAAACTTCTGTTTTTTATTTGCCAATCAACCAATCAAGATTCTTTAGAAATTCTATTGTATACCAATTTGTACTGCCTGAAGGGGTTTACCTTGATACTCCAGTAATGACAAATTGGTATACAAACTTGTGACCTAGCTGAATGAGATATTTTTGCTCCAATGAAGTGTGTGTAAAACAGGAAACATCTAAAATGGCGGGAAATCTTTCACAGAAATTTAACCAATGTGCATTGGCTAAAAAGTCGCTTGCACATTTTACCAACTGCTGGGAATGGGAGAAATTGCATTTATTCAATACAGTCTATGATGTTCATGATCATAAAAAATGTTCCCATCTGATGAATGTAAGTTAATTGACTCAACTTACCATAAAATGCTAATTTCAGCAAAAAAAATCTGGCGTGAACTCCATACTTTCCAAGCTATAGAAACCAAGACTTTCAAGTATTTTCAATTCTATTTCTTTAAATCAGATTTACAGGACTTGCAATTGTCTAAACTCATGAGAATTCAAACATATTCAAAAAGTGTCATGTGACTTTTAAAAAACTTCTTCATGTGTACAGTCGAACTTCCATATATGGCTCAAACGCCAAAGGAACTGAGTAAAACAGATCAACCTAAACATTGAGGTTGAACTATATTTGCACTTGGACATAGGGACCACAAAAAGTGCTCAAGACATTCATTGTGATCTAGCTCCTGCAGTTCAATTCACCGAATTTCAACT
The DNA here is from genome assembly GCA_002080025.1 of Modiolus philippinarum. NCBI lineage: Eukaryota > Metazoa > Mollusca > Bivalvia > Mytilida > Modiolidae > Modiolus > Modiolus philippinarum. The sequence goes on from MJUU01052441.1 coordinate 53,612, forward strand.
GTATGTAACTCTGTCTATCTTGCATTTTATAATCCTTCAACATATACATGATATAACACATTTTAGATGAACATATAACGATATAGAGTAAATGTATATGGGACAAAATCCCTATCAATAAATGGTAAGATCAAGCAAATCGAATAACATTTTCATTGTTGTTCTTCTTAAAGTCACCGTGAGGCCTTCCACTAAGATTAAACACTCCTACCTCAAATTTAATAAAATGTTTTATAAATAAAGTACTTTTATTCTTGGGTTTCAGTTTTCATGGTTTGTTGAAAAATCATTTCAAGGGTTTCTGAATTCATGGTTTGATGACCTTTCCATTGTTGAAAAAGTTGTATTTCATTTATGGTTTTGAATTTCGTGGTTTAGGTTGACCAAGAAATCCACGAAAATTGGAACCTCTTAAATAATAGTACTTCCACAGTATTATGATTGGTGTAATAACCTTGATGACACCTCAAGTCCTCACTATGTGATTGGTGACACCACAAGTCCTCACTATGTGATTGGTGACACCACAAGTCCTCACTATGTGATTCAGGTGACACCACAAGTCCTCACTATGTGATTGCTGTTGGTTTTCAGGTTCATACAACTTTTTGTCTCGCCTGCGACGAAAGTCGCTGAAGGCGAGACATAGGTATAGCAATCCGGCGACGGCGACGGCGGCGGCGGCGTAAACTTTTTTCTAAAACCTTCATAACTTTCAAGGGTAATACATACAAACATCATCTTTGGTCCACAGCACCACCAAGTGATGACCTTTCCAGCAGCATATATTTTAGATGACCTTGACCTTGTTTTCATGGTTCAATAAGCACATAAACATTGCGACATAGTTTCACATTCAAGTCCTTTTCTCAGGAACTATAATACCTAGACTTGTCATATTTGGTCTATAGTGAGATCTATATGGGTACATGGCAGTCTGACACCTGTCGTGTTGCCTTGACCTCAATTGCATGGTTCAGTGAACTTAGAAAATCTGTGACATAGTTTCACATTCAAGTCCTTTTCTCAGTAACTGTTACACCTAGACCCGTCATATTTTGTTTGTAGGGA
>MJUU01052441.1:55771-71019 GCA_002080025.1 Modiolus philippinarum
TGGTATGTAGGTTGGTCTTGGGTAGTACATGTCAGTCTGGCAGGTGACTTTTGTCCTTGACCTCCATTTCACAGTCTAGTGAGCATGTTCACTTTTCTGATTAGTTCACTTAGATTTTACATCAATTTAGAGTCCAGCAGGGACAGGCGAGACATCCTTTAGGGTCATCACTTGTTTGTGCTAAAAAACCCTGCACTACCATAAGATGTTTGTATAAATATATATCTTGAATCTGCAAATAAATCTTGAATGATGTAATTGATAATGTTTTTATATAAGTTTCACTCGCACAAATGATTTACTGTTGGAAATTTTATTAAGCAATACTTTAAGCAAGAATTAGGAGTTCAATATCTTGTCTAGACTTGTAATAATTCCCTGACAGAATTGATTGATAATAGCTTTTAAAAAATTTGGTAAACTGGTGACCAAAATATTTTGTGTTGATTCATCCCTCTCAGTTTATCTGATCAGCTTACTTTTTGGAGAACAGACAATTACGTCATTTACAAATCAGTGTTCATTAGGAACATTAGCCAATTTTTTCTTTGTCTGTGGTCATAACGATAAACTTTCTGGAATTAAGCAATTAGTATGTAAATTGACATATTAGTGGGAAGGTCTTTGGCATGATGCTTTTTACCATTTTTCTGTCAGTGGTGGTATTTCAATATCATAATCTGTGTTAACCAACATTATTCTGAAAGGTTTTGTCTTAGTAGAATAAAATTGAATAATATACATGTATTGCCTGCTATGTGCATAATCATTCTTGAAGACAAGATTTAATTTTACTGAGAGACTTGCAATTGCAAATGAATTTTTTTTACTGGAATATAAATTGTATAAACCCCTTCTGGCAATATGAATTTGTATACAATAGTATTCTACAGGATTTTAATTGTTTGATGAACAGACAAAAGACAGGCATCAAGAAGCAGTTGTTATAGATGTTACTAGTGGGATATGTGTAGCTTCATTAGAGGATTGCATTATTGCCATGAAAATGAAATGCATATTAGACAAAACTGAGAAGACCAAATAATTTTTTATACGACCGCAAAAATTTTGCGGTCGTATATTGGTATGGTGTTGGCGTCTGCGTCGGCGTCGGCGTCTGTGGACAGCATAACTTTGCTTCTAGTGGACGGATCTTTAAGAAATTTTAGTATGATGTATCTTGGCACACACGTAAATAGAGGTTTTAATTTTGAGTTGATGGCCCCGCCCGTTTTAGAAAAAGGGGTGAAATTGGGTGTTTTCACATTTTTGGCTGTAGAATCTTTATTAATTGTTGGATTTTGATGGGGTTTGTTTCAGTGTGATACTGAGGAAATTTCCAATCTGGTGTATGCCAACGGATTTCACGTAGCATGTACCGCTCACGAGATAAATGGGGCCCAACAGGGGCAAATCTCGAAAAAATTAATTTTTTTATTTTTAGTCCGATTTTGATGCAGTTTTTTTCAATGGATTCCTTGTGAAAACTTAATATGGCACTCAGCTATTAGAATTTTGATAACTTGTTTCCTTTCCCAGCTATGAGGGGCAGAATGGGGCCAAAATTGCGAATTTGCAGATGATGTAGAATTTTTATTTTTTATCGGATTTCNACCAATCAAGATTCTATAGAATTCTTTTGTATACCAATTTGTCATTACTGGAGTATCAAGGTAAACCCCTTCAGGCAATACAAATTGGTATACAATAGAATTTCTATTGAATCTTGATTGGTTGATTAGCAAAAAAAAGACAGGAGTTTAGAAGGACTTGTTATATGTGTTACTTTAGGAATATTGGTATGTTCATTGAAGAATTGCAAAAATAATACGTTAAAGAGCCAGGAAACCCGCCATAAAATTTTAAAATTTGAGTCGATATTCCTTGCATAAAAATGTTTTCTTGACTTGACTATGGATATGTCTACATTTATTCAGCATGTTCTAATAATTCTCAGGAGAATAAAAATCCTACAAAAACCTGTAGAATAAGTTATTTATCTTTTGTATTCTATTGGTTCTTCGGATCTCCGTATCAGGAATCATATTATCTTGTTCTTTCAGTCTCGTTTGTTTTGATATTGACGATTTTCCTACATCCAATTCTCAGTGGAAATTTATTACTATAAGTATAAAGAGCAGTGTTAGTTTCACACATACATGATTTCATTTCAGTATATATTGAATCAGGATCGCCTAACATTACAGGATAAAGGCATCATCATATTTTTTCTGTCCATAATGGGAGCTTAAATGATTTGTGTGTTTATTTTTACAATAATTATCGAGATATTGTGAACATAAATTGGACCTACTAACAAGTTCATAATTGTTAAAATTGATTCCAGCTAAGAGAAAAAAAGGAACATTCATATGGATTAAAATCTTGGTGAAAACTATTGTAAAAAAATATTTGTTTATTATTCAATTTTGAAATAATAGACATTTTTCATTAAATTGCAACAAATATTGTTTCTGAGACAGACTGTATATGAAATATTTTAGAACAGTTGCTGGAGATTGGAAATATATGCACTTGCAAAGGTTTTTTGCGTCATAATAAAATTATTATTTAGCTGAAGTGTTCAGTAAATAATAATTTAATTATCTTTGCCAGATAATTTTTTTATGAGAAAAACTTTGAAGTATAATGCATTGGATTTTCATTGGATTCTGTTCTCAGAGTATGGTAAGTCTGTAACAGAATTTTTCATCTGAAATTTAAATTTGTGAAAAATGAAATTAAATATACTGGTATGCCTGTCTGTGAACCATTGTACAAAAATTTTGTAGTCAAGGACGCTAGAGGCTTCATATTCAATATGTGAATAGATCTAATAGAGCTTAGTACAAATCAACCAAAAAATCAGGGTCGGGGAAAGGTCAAGGTCATTGAGTGCAAATTAGAAAACTTTAGCAAAATCATTGCTTATATCTTTTCAATCAGATGTGACAGGACCTTCATAATTGACCTGTATATTGATCATATAAAGCTGAATAGCATATGTGCAAATTTCACTAAGGTCAGCTCAAATGTCAAGGTCACAGATGTCAAATAGTCAAAAAAGATTTTGCTTTTAGCTTGTTAATTACAATTGCAAGAGGTTTGATATTTTATATGTGAATAGATCTAATGGAGCTTAGTATAAATGTCGATTAAACCTTAATTCTAGTGAATATTGCAATTTTTTAGCATTAATTTTATATTGAATACATGAATACATGATTGCTCCTGGGGGCATAGTGTTTCACAAACACATCTTTTTCTCAGGAAATTCCCCTCTCAGGTTGACAAATCTAGATCTTTCCCTGAATAGTGGCTCATAAGTGTAATTAAGCAATAACAGTACATTATTTGATTATTTGATGTATGGGAGCGTCAATCATAGATTTGATGGTCACAAAATGAAGTCTACACTGGCAACAAGTATCAGAGCCTGAAAACAGATATCTTTTACTGTCAAATCAAGATGAATGCCCTGGACATTTAATTAATGTACTGTTAATGCAATTCTCATTGTATTTGTAATGGGACAAAAAACCAGACTTGAGAGGGAACCTACTTTGTTTGAGGCATGCAGATAGTTTAATTGACAGTAAGTTTAGACCAATCAGATATGATCTGTTACAGAAATGTTTGTTGATTCCATTTGGAAACAATTTTCATCACAATAATACAAATCTGAAATTTTTTTCACATGCCATGTTGTTTGATGCATTTACAGACCTGTCAGATCACTTATACCCATTTACCTGACTGTATAGGCCTAAGCCAGTTTTAACAGTACATTTGTACATCAAAGAGTAATTCCTTTGTCAAATTTTTCTCAGCATAAAAAATCAGCAGTGATTTTCCATTGGTATAATTTGGGCTCCGAGTTTCATTTATCAAATGTTTTTTTTTACCCAGAAATGTGCAGAAGTATTCTAAATTGCGGTCGACAATTTTCCGGTGGTTCTCTTTGTCTCATGGACTTTGGCTCTTGACAACTCTGTTTGGTAATTTTGTACCCCCATTTGTTAAAAGTTCCAAACACTTCCTGAAATCAATGCTTTTTTGTGTCAGAAACCAGATCTGTATTATTGTTAATTGCTTAATTGTTGGTTATATCATCAAAGTTGATGTTTATACTCTGGTAAATAAAATAAATGCTGTTGGGAAAAGTTTTTGAATTGTAAGCATATTTAACATTGTGATAAAATTTGACAAAAGTTGCCATATAGTCTTAATACAATCTCTTCTAGTTGTTGAGATTTTATGCAATACATTTGTGGGTAATAGGATCATAGAAATATATCAAAATTGAAATGGGTATCATTTATTTTGAGATTCTGTGAGACGGAGGAGTCTCCAGTTTTGTTTGTACTTTTGAGAAACATGCATTGAAGATGGTTCTAGATGTATACCAGTGATTTCCTTGCCTTCTGTAGTTGTTTTTTGAATGTCTTGAAAACCTTTTATACCAGTGATTTCCTTGCCTTCTGTAGTTGTTTTTTGAATGTCTTGAAAGTCAGTATTTCCCAAGATAACACATTTTGTGATAAAATCTAACATATTTTATAGAAATTAATTATCTAAATTTAATTCTATCATTAATCTGAGTTTTATTGTACTCTGTTTCATATCAAGATTTTGTTACAAAGTAAAATCAATTTCGGAGTCATTAGTAAACTTGTATGTTTCATAACGATGGTACTTCATGTATCATTAAGTATAATACGATAACTAAATGAAGTGGAATTTGTCTTCCATTTTCCCCAATTTATCGGAAACTCCCGACACATAATTATGGATAGAGGACATTGATTCTATTATACGATGTTTAATACTATATGTTATGTTTCACTTATTCCGTGATTCTGTTATGATAAATCTGTTCTGTTGCTGTAATCATATGAATTGAGTGCTCTGCTTTGATATATAGCTCTTACAGAAGGTTGCTAAATCGGATTACGTCCATGGGATTCCTGTAAAATGTCTCCCATTAATTACATAAACAGATTTTCTGAAAGGAAACAGAGTTGTATTGACTATGAATGGAAGTTTTTTATTCTCAGGAATATACAATAAGTATGGAGATAGATTTAGTTACCATTATTAGATAGCCAACTTTGAACATTTTTCTGTTCAAATGACAAAGTACTGCCAATTTTATGTATCTTTGTGATTTTTACATCCAAACAAAGAAAAATTTTGGGGATATGTATAGGAATCAGCTTCTCGTCTCATATCTGTATAAAACTACTAATCTGTTTCTCCAAATGTCTATTTGTCCCACCTTTTGTCTATCAGTCCAGTCAATCTTCCTGTCTAAAATTCTATCCAAAAGTGTCAATATAAATTTTTGGGTAGCAGTGATTTTTCTGGATCAGCTTGTTTTTGGAGAAACAAACAAATCTTTTATTTTCGGCCTGATTTGATCCAATTATATCCAGTTTGATAACAGAAGACTATATAAAAGATTGCCAAAATCATCTCTGAAATCATCAATGATTTTCAGCAGTATTGGTTTATTTGCTTGAGAAAAGAAATTATCAGAAAAAGGAGATGAAGGGAAAAATACCAAATCAGTGATTAATCTAGTGAACACTGTTACAGCATGCTAGCTGTTACTTAAGTGTTTATAGGTCACTATTTGAGTGAATGTTGGATAAATACATCATTGTTGTAATTTCATTTTGAAAAGAAATTTTCTGAGAAGATGAGGGTTGATTAATTCAATAAAAGTTAATTGGATCATTAATTTAAGTAAAAAGGTGTATTGCTCTATGGTGTAAAATTGAATTTATGAGATTAATTGTATGGAGTTTGTGTTGGGTTGCATGACATTTTATTGTTAAACTTTCCTGAATGTAGAAATTGTATTAGATTAAGAAAATTAAGAGAGTTATGCCTGATCAACTTAACGTGTTATTATTTACTGAAGTTTTCAGGCAGATATAATGTATTTTTACATTGATTGATGGGTGTTGATTGTGTGAATTTCTAAGAAATTGCGATGACCTTTTTTCCGTTTACAGTAATCATTAGAAGAGTTTCAAGTCAATTTGGAAGAAAGCGAAGATCAAAATTTGATTTTGTGTAAAAAAATAACTTTGCCCAAATTTTGCAGCATGCCTATATTATTTAACTGTATCATGTTCTCAGGTTATATAATTTACTTTTACAAAAACTTAAGTTTTTGTAGATTATATAGTTGGTGCATGTATGAAGATAATGAAAATATTTTACATTTATCTTAGATCGGCAGAATTATACAAAAGTGTTTATCAATTGAAATGTTTCCAAAGGATTTCCATATAGAATTCATACAAAGTGATTTAAGACACTTTACCAATATAGAATTCTCAGATTGATAGTTTCAAAGTCATATATTGAATTTCATATATTATTTCTCATGCTTTACTCTCGTGAAGAAAATTATTAAGACGGATAAGAAGAATATTCTCAGAACAATTTAAAATATATGTTCTTTAGAGGTAATTTTGTCATAATATTTTATTGTTCTCTTGAAATTTTAAACACTGTGAGTGCATTTAAACATCAAGTCAATTTTAAGTTCTGATGCAAACCTTGTTTCCGTAGCACATGACAAGATTCCAAGCTGTTCTTTGAATTAAATCTGATTAGTTTTGAAAAAGCTTGGAAATTAGTGCAGCACTAGAAACTGGGTAAGAAAATTGGAAAATGGCTTGCATGAGTCTTTATTTAGTTCAGAAGTTAAGCTTGCAAATTTTGATTTTGTCATCTCAGAAAGTATCAAAATACCAAGAGATATATTATAGGAATAAAAGTTACTTTGGAGTTTTTTTATACGACCGCAAAAATTTTTGCGGTCGTATAATGGTATGGTGCTGTCGTCGTCGTCGGCGGCGGCGTCGTCGTTGTCGTCGTCGTCGTCGTTGTCGTTGTCGTCGTTGTCTGTAGACACTTTTGTTTTTGGTCAATAACTTTAGTTTCAGTTGACCAATCCTTATGAAATTTTAACACAATGTTCCTTGGCACAAAAGGAAGGCTTGGCTTAGTTTTGGTCATTGTGGCCCCACCTGTTTTGGGAAAAGGGGCCAAAAAGGGTTAAATTTGATGTTTTAACATATTTGACTGTAGAATCTTTTTTATTCATCATATTTTGATGGGGTTTCTTTCAGTGTCTTCCTGAGGAAATTTCCAATCAGTAGTATGCCAACGAATTTCATGTGGCATGTGCCGTTCATGAGATAAATGGGGCCCAAAGGGGGCAAATTTCAAAAATTTAATTTTTTTATTTTTAGTCCGATTTTGATGCAGTTTTTTGCAGTGGATTCCTTATGAAAAATTAACATAGCGCTGCACCATTAGATTTTTAATAACTTGTTTCTTTTCCAAGCTACCAGGGGCCCAATGGGGCAAAAATTGTAAACATGCAGATTTCCTAAAATTTTTATTTTTCTTCCTATTTCAATGGGATTTTTTTCATTAGATTCCTCTCATTGTAGGCTTTAAGAGGTATTTGACAGATTTGGCGTAGCTCTTACCGTTTCCGAGCTATTAGGGGTCAAAAGGGCCAAAATTGCTATTTTTAGAAATATGTAAAATCTTTATTTTACGTCAGATTTTGATGGGATTTTTTTCTTTGGATTCCTCTCAATGTAAGCTTTCAGGGTTATGTCAACAGATTTAAAGTAGCTCTTACTGTTTCCGAGCTATAAGGGGTCAAAGAGGTCAAAATTGAAATCATTAGAAATATGTGAAGTCTATTTTTCATTAGATTTTGATGGGATTTTTATCTTTGGATTGTTCTCTTTTTAAGCTTTCATTGATATGGCAGTATATTTTACGTTGCTCTTCAGTTTCCAAGCTATAATGGGTCAAAGGGGCCAAATTGCAGTACTTCAAAACATGTGAAATCTTTATTTTTCATTGGATTTCAACATGAGTTTTATTCTTTGGATTTCTCTTGATGGTAGTCAACAGAATTTCTTAGCTCTTACAATATCCTAGTAGTAAGGGATTAAAAGAGCTTTTTTCATTTTCACCAGTTTGTGTCCAGTTAATTTCTGTGACAAGGTCCTTATTGTGTCCAGCAAATTACTGTGTCCACATTAATTTTATTTTACACTTGTTCAAATTTCAGTGTTCGACACGCTGCGGTCGTATCATGCTGCGCTCGGCGTAGCCCTTTATTTTATGTAGGATTAGGACTTATGTTGTTTGTGAGTGTTTTCATGTCATTAAACTCCTCCAAAAAAATTCTTTATATATTCCAATTTTTGCACTGAATGTTAATTGACATCATCATAATTATATTGCACGATTTTACCTCGGCAAGAAGCATAATGTTTACTGAGAAATAACTACTGTAATTTTCATGATGTTGACCAATGGAATTGGGTGTTGAAATAAGAATTTGAAATATTTGGTACTTGTTTCTTGTTGTTGCACTAGGTAGTTTGTTATTATTTAATTTTAAAGCTTTAACAGGATTTGAAAAAGAGGTTAAAAGGAAATCAAGGTGGGTCGTCTTTTGTTCTACCCAGGTGACTAAGTTGAAAAGGGGTGATAAGTAGCATTTTACTTGAAACTACGCAAAAAAAAAAAAAAACGTATTGCTTCATCATAAAATATTTTTCGCCCAGTTTATTCAATAAATGTGTGGTTTGATTACATAATTTTCAGCTTCAAAGTCTGTTTTGTATCACAGCAGACCTTACTTTACCTAACCATGATACCTTAAGGGCAATCAAGCCATATAGAAATCTCAGACAGATTTTCCTTTAATTTTAGAATTTTGTAATTAATTACTTACTTATTACTTATTGGCTTGGTATTTATAATGCCAGTTAAATTTACCTTAATGAAATACAGATAGGATATCGTTTTCCCCTTAGTTTAGTCCATTTTGTAGGAGTTTAATTTCCTTTTAGACTTTAAAAAATTCATGAAATAACAATTTTCCAGACTTTAAGGGAAAATTGTCTGATATGATTAATTTGATATTTGATATGACTAAAAGTTCAAGTTTCAGTTTGATCATAATTCATTGATTTTTATAATTATGATTTTTGTCTTGCAGGTGGGGATGTATTGGTATCAGTTTCATATGTAAAAGTCAAACACACAAATAAAACTTTTTATAAGTACTTTGGTTCTTATTTAGAAATTTTTTCTCCCAAAGTAAAGTTACTTGAGTTGAACTCATTACCCGTTTACACTAAGCTCTCATTACAAATATATAGATTTTAGCCCATGCGGGGAAGTAGTTCACAAAAATTGTCTCCCCTGTAAATTTGTTTACCTGCCATCTCCTCAAATAAACAAGATGTGTGATGACACAGCCACTTTGAAAAAAAAATCCAATTTCTAATATTTGCTTTTTTTTTTTTTTTTTTTTTTTTTTTTTTTTCATTTCACAGACTATGTATCTTATGCTGCAACAATCGCTGTATGGTACAGATATATGAGAAATGTACAAATGTCGTTGATTAATTTGTAAAACATTGTTTTAAAACCAACTCTATCTGATGATCAAAACTGTATGATAATAAAGAAAAACATCTAGCCACCCTCAAAGGGCATAGGCGGAAACAAAATTGAGGAGTTTTATTAAATATATAATTATGCAACGTATAAACCATATGAAATTTATTTCTGCATATGGCCTTTTTCAGGATCCACTTTTTCTAAGTTTTTTAAGTAGGGAGAAAATGTACTTTTCATTATATTTTTAGCTCGCTAGTGATTTGTACTCACTATGAAATAGATATTTGGGGCAATCAAAGGGGCATGTATTACTTTAAGTATTTTCACTTCGTTAAATTTCAAGAATTTCGGACACGTGTTAATTAGTTTTTTAGGTGTAATATAAGGGTGGTTACTTTTTGGTATTCTTTTAGAGAGATTTCTTGACAGTTTCCTATTTATAAAAAGTTGATTCCTGAAAGAAACCTCAGAAAGAATGCATAGAAGATAAAAATTTGATCATGTATGAACTTTTATTCTGGAGAAACGCTACAAAGGGCGGACATAAAAATTTGCACATGGATTAACAGGGATATTGGCAATCTGTATGCAAATTTTGGTCAAAATCTAAAGATGGCCTTTTTCGGGATCCACTTTGAAAGACAGACACTAACTTGATCTTTTATGCCATTTTATGCATTTTATATGCATATACACGTTCACCTGCAACAATCTACGTTGTTTTCATATAAATTCAAAATATAGGAATGAAAAACATATTTATTTTTTTTCAATGGAAATAATCATGCATCTATGGTAAACAATCCAAAAAGTAACATTTCTACCTCATTTAAACAAGAGCTCAATTTCTATTGTTCTAATTTCAACCACTTCCCCGCCTATGGGCTGGTTGGTAATTTTTATATTTTTATTAGGTTGAGGAAATAAATACCATTGTTCAATAAGTTGCTTTTTACAAATAAATACTCTATATTCTAGTGTTAGTCATAATTGCTTTCTGATTTTTGTGCTGATCTTTATACATTTAGAAATTTTGGTTTTATTGACATCAGGAAATATGTAGAGGTGGCATGTGCTGAGTTCTTATCAAGGGTCATGACTTGGGCAGACATTAGGTTTGTGATTGAAACTGCATGATACATAGGTAGCCCTTTTCAATAACTTTTTCCCAGAACCTAGAAATCATTGTGAAAATAAAATCTAGTAATTTCCTGTTGTCTTGTATCATCTTTTGGTTTGTCAAGTTGCAACCCATTCCAACAAGAAGTCAGGAATTTTTAGGATATCTTGTTCACAGGATGTGGTTGTGCACCTTGAAGTTTTGATTTAACTTCATCAAGCCAAAAACTTTTGTTCATTTGTAGTGCACATATGATTGAACACACATCAATTTTCTTTTATGTCCCCCACCGCAACGCGGAGCGGGGACATAGAAATGCCGGGCGTCCGTCCGTCCGTCTGTCCGTCCTTCACACTTTCTTGTAAGCGCTCTCATGCATACAAATTATAACGGATTTTCATGAACTTTTTATACCAAATGTTTATATCACTAATACCTTGGTCAAGTTCGAAAATCAGCCTTGGTCGATACTTTTTGACAGAGTTACGGGACTTTGACCGAAATCATGACTCTGTTTTATCCAAAAATTGACCTTGTAAGCGCTCTCATGCCTACAAATTTTGACGGATTTTCATGAAATTTATACCAAATGTTTATACCTTTAATACCTTGGTTAAGTTCAAAATCAGTCTTGGTCGATATTTTTTGATGGAGTTATGGGACTTTGACAAAAATAATGACACTATTTTAGCCAAAATTTAACCTTGTAAGCGCTCTCATGGCTACAAATTTTAACAGATTTTCATGAAATTTATAAAATGTTTATATCACTATTACCTTGGTTGAGTTTGAAGATCAGTTTCGGTCAAGACTTTTTGACGGAGTTATTGGACTTTGACCAAAATAACAACACCGTTTTAGTCAAAAATTGACCTTGTAAGTGCTCTCATGCCTACAAATTTTGACGGATTCTCATGAAATTTATAGCAAATGTTTATACCACTAATACCTTGGTCAATTTATAAAATCTGCCTTGGTCAATATTTTTTGACGTAGTTATGGGACTTTGTCGAAAATAATGACTCTGTTTTATCCAAAAACACTCTCATGGCAACAGAGACAGATTTTCATGAAAATAATACCAAATGTTAATTCCACTAATACCTTGGTCAAGTTGAAACATCTGCCATAGTCGATCCTTTTTGTATCCCCACATATTTATAATTTTGGAACTGCCCTGAATGTTTGAAAATATTTCAATTTCATATACAGTATACTAGTATATTGCATGAGCGGCGGGGGACCCAGGAATTCTATTCTTGTTTCATATAGTATGATTATAGAAGTAATACATGTATGTAAAAAAAATAACCAATTATGTCAACTCAATAAAAGTTGGGTGGCAGTTTTGTGTCAATTCAGAATTTTGATATGTTTATCATTTGATCAGTGATTGTGCTATTTATGAAAAGAATGAGTAGTTAGTGAGTGGGATAATCGTTTTGAAATTTTACCCTCGATGCATTAACTTAAGTGAAAAGTCATTAAACTTATAAATATGTCAAATGTTTATGAAAACTTGAAGAAAAGAAATGACCATTTTGGATTATACTTTTGTCATTTCCAAGTGTATTGATTTATGTCTCATTTTATGTCAAAACAGTTTATATTTCAATGAATAATTAATGAGAATTCTATACAGTTGTACCTACTGATTTCTGCCATAAATGTGGATCTAAGATTTACAAAAGTCATGGGACAATTTTCATTTGATTTTGAAATTTCACAGACATATGAGATATTTAGGCAAGCCTCGCTTTCAAACACTTGCAAAATTTATTTAATTCAATGTTAGAAATTTTATAATCAACTTGTTCTCGTTATGGAAACTATATTTCATTCATTTCCATGATTTGTCTGAATATTGTTCAAAAATGTTCCTATCTGACGTATGTAAGTTAATTGACTCAGCTTATCATAAAATGCTAATTTCAACAACAAAAATCTGATGTGAACTCGACACTTTCCAAGCTATAGAAATCAAAACTTTCAAGTATTTTCAATTCTATTTCTTTAATTCAAATTTACAACACTTGTACATAAGTGGACTTAATTGTCTAAACTCATGATGTCATGAGAATTTGAACATATTCAAAACGTCTCATGGGACTTTTGAAGACTTCTTCATGTGTACAATCCAACTTCTGTGGCTGGCACACCAAAGGGACTGATGAAAACAGATCAAGCTAAATATTGAGCTCGAACTATGTTTGAATTTGGACACAGGGCCCACAAAAAGTGTTCAAGTTCTTACAGTTCGATTCATCATAATTTAACAGTGTGTAGCTCTCTCTGTCGATCTTGCTTTTTATAAACCTTCAACCTATACATGATATAACACATTTTAGATGAACATATAAGGAGATATAGAGTAAATGTATATTGGACAAAATCCCTATCAATAAATGGTAAGATCAAGCAAATCGAACAAACGTTTTCATTGTTGTTCTTCATCTTGAAGTCACTATGAGGCATTCAGCTAAGATCAAACACTCCTACCTCAAATTTAATAAAATGTTTTATAAATGTTTTATACTGTGAAAGTACTTTTATTCATGGGTTTCAGTTTTCGTGGTTGGTGAAAAATTTTCTGAATTCGTGGTTTGATGACCTTTCCATCGTGAATGGAAAAGTTGTATTTCCTTGGGTTTTGAATTTTGTGGTTTAGGTTGACCACAAAATCCTTGAAAATTGGAACCCCACAAATAATAGTACTTCCACAGTATTATAATTGGTGTATTCTCTTATGATGCACACTTATTATCCATTCCTTGCACGAATAGTTATTTGTGGTACATAACGAGACTTTGAAGCTTGAGTTAGATATGACCTTGTTGAATCGCTTTTACAGGAATTTCATTGGTCGAGCGTCAAGTAATAACACATCATGCGTGATGTACTATTATTTTTTCGACGATTTTATTGGACCACTGTGAAATCTCGTTGGCCGTGATTAACGTTACCTAGCAACAGTGTTGTTGTTTGAAACAAAAACAGCAGTTCGGCACTGAATATTATGAAAATCATAAGAGAAATAGTTTTAACAACTCGAAAAAAGGCTCGTTTATTATATTTTGAAATTACATAACTCTAGTTGATATCAATCAATATACAATTCTTTCTCGTTATGAAAACTATAAATAACCTTGATGACACCACAAGTCCTCACTATGTGATTGCTGTTGGTTTTCATAAAATGTTCTTGTGTTAAAGCGAAAACCTTGTACTCCCATAAGATGTTTGTATGGTGAATATATATCTTGAATCTGCAAATAAATCTTGAATGATGTAATTGATAATGTTTTTATATAAGTTTCACTCACACAAATGATTTACTGTTGAGAATTTTATTAAGCAATACTTTAAGCAAGAATTAGGAGTTCAATATCTTGTCTAGACTTGTAATAATTCCCTGACAGAATTGATTGATAATAGCTTTTAAAAAATTTGGTAAACTGGTGACCAAAATATTTTGTGTTGATTCATCACTCTCAGTTTATCTGATCAGCTTACTTTTTGGAGAACAGACAATTACGTCATTTACAAATCAGTGTTCATTAGGAACATTAGCCAATTTTTTTTTGTCTGTGGTCATAACGATAAACTTTCTGGAATTAAGCAATTAGTATGTAAATTGACATATTAAGTGGGAAGGTCTTTGGCATGATGCTTTTTACCATTTTTCTGTCAGTGGTGGTATTTCAATATCTGTGTTAACCAACATTTTTCTGAAAGGTTTTGTCTTAGTAGAATAAAATTGAATAATATGCATGTATTGCCTGCTATGTGCATAGTCATTCTTGAAGACAAGATTTATTTTTACTGAGAGACTTGCAATTGCAGTTGAAATTTTTTTACTGGAATATAAATTGTATAAACCCCTTCTGGCAATACAGAAAATAACAGCAGCAGATTACTGAAGGAACAAAACATTTGTTAAATAAATCAAAGTACAGTAACATGGCAAAAACTAGAGAACAGAAAAATAAAGACAGACATCTACAAAAAGTAATTCTTATAAAAATTGAGAGTGGTATGAGGTGCCATGAAGGGTAAGTGTGTCGTGCTCCGTAAACTGCACTCAGCACATCGTCAGCAAGTCAGTCAAGGGTAGTAAGGAAAATACAACATTAAAAACTAAGATACCTTTAATGTAAATTCTTATAAAAATTTAGAATGGTATAAGATACCATGAAGGGTAAGCGTGTAGTGCTCCGTATACTGCACTCAGCACATTAACTGTCAGTCAAGGATAATCAAGATGAAAAGGTCCATTTTTATTTTGGAAACCACATCTTTCAAGATCAGATTATCAAAAAGGTATCAATGATTAATATTAGAGAAATCATACATAATTGTTCACTTGTTGTCAGTACGATGCTAGAAAGGTTGTAAGAATGCCCAAATATTTATTTATTTATTTCATAGTTCATCACTTGTTTCTTTTTTTACAGTCCCAGAAAAATGATCGTGAGGAAATTCGGAAAAAGCTTGCAATGGGACCGCCCCCAGAAGATGATTTCATGAATGATAGTGAAATGTTCAGAAAACCTGGATATTCAGCAAAACTACAAACAGGAATGAACTTACAGATCTGTTTTATGAATGAATCTCAGGGAGATGAAAAGGAGGATACAACTGTATCATTACCAGATGTTGTACCTGTTGT